>PVIJ01003546.1:0-118397 GCA_004024925.1 Scalopus aquaticus
AAAAAAAATAATCACAGTAAACATGATTTGTGCATGTTTCTGTGTGTGTATGTGTATAATACTTCTCTAAAGATTTTTAAAATGGAATTTTATATATATATATGATGTTTTTAGAAGTATGTGGTAAACTCTAAAAATCCTTAGCTATTATTACTGTGTTGTTGTTATTGATGTCCTTACCTACAAAAAGCAATAAACCTAAGTCCTGCTCCTCATGTATTAAAAAAAAAGTAATTAGCAAATGTTAGAAAGACAATATGATTAAGAGAAATTAAAAATAATTAATTAAAAATAATTGAAATTAAAAATAATTGAAAAATGTGAGTCAGTATATCTTAATACTAAGTCCATGACTATCTTAGCACACATCCATCGATGTGAGGAACACAGCTGACCAAATAATTTAGTTACTTTGAGGAGACTGTTGATACCTTATTCATCCAGACAAGGTCTTCACAATGAGCTTCCCCTCCTAACCAGATATCCTCTTTATTATTTTTTTTTTTGAGACTCATTTATGGTCCTTTATTTTAAAATTGGTCAAATGATGTTGACTTCTGGAAACTTCAATTCAGTGGTTACCTGAATACCTGCAGAGTTGTGAGGTTCAATTTTAGCTCACCCAAGAGCTTAGTCACAGGAGGAAAGAGAATGACCCTTTATCTGTAGAATATAAGAAATTCTCCTACATCGTTGGGGGAGATTGTTATTTCTTCTGATTCCTTTATGCTTGGAATTTAGTCAATAGGGAGTCCTTAAATTACCAATAGAAAACATCACCATCAATATTATATAAAATGATAAAACAAGAATAATATGTTTCCATTGCTCTTTATTTTTCATGACAATTAATTCCTCACCTACATCTTAGAAAACTAGCTGAAAAGGCAGTTTTGAAATAGACAGATATTAGGTTTAGGACATCATCCTTTGTAAATGCACTGACTACACATTTATTTAGCACCTTTTCTACTTTGGGTTTAGTTTCAGTAATCACAAAAAACCAATATCTTAAAATAGCTTTCCAAGCTCAAAATGATACATTTTTATTGACTCAGAGACTTACATTCCAAACAAATCAATGTGTATCAATTCTAAGTTGGAAATCATCTCTGGTCAGTGAAGTTTAATTATTGAGATCAGTGTGATATTTTCCCTCTTCTTGGTTTCTAAAGCCTGTTTGATAAACCACTTCTCCTATGTTCTTTTATAAATCAGAAGTCTGATTTACTTTGATAAATGTGTGTGGCAGTATCTTTTTGTACTGTCCTGAATGGAACAGTATCTCTTGGCCAAGTTGTGTTAAGATGGCATCTGAAAGAATTAATATAGATACGAGGAAGAATCAAATTGATAGGAGAGGTGGGATACTCTAGTTATTGGAAATAAGAGTTGTTACTGCAATTAAGAGGGAAAAGTAGACCTCATGAATGACTGTGACTATGGAATAATGAATTGATTAGACTGAAAAATTATGTGATTTCTTTTGTCTATTTATGTCTGTCACAGAATCCACCACTTATTTTCTTTCACTTTCTGATTCCTTGGATCATTGGTTCTATCTTCTTCCTTCTCTTACTATTGTAGTATACTGTTAGCTAGCACTGTTAATCATATTCTCTGTGCCAGGCACAATAATAAGCAATTTTCATAAGCAACCTCATTTCATGCTCAAAATATTCCTATATGACCTACATAATTTTCTACCTTTTATTGATTGGGGGAACTGAAGCATAGAGCAAATAAATAAATTTTTCAAAGGTCACACAGCCAGAATGTGCTGGAACCAGAACAGCAACCTGGAGACTCTGCCTCTAAGCATTAAAAGTCACTGCCTAGACAATGACCTTCAGCTTCCCAACTTTGAACACATCAGAATTTTCTTCACCAGAAACAGGCATAGTTGTCATATATGTTTTTATGAAGCATCCAGTAAATTATCCCAAGGGTAGCAACAGATCTAAAATCTATTTACCCATGGAAATACCATATTCTTCTGTGGGAAATGGGAGAACGAGAATAAAGTGTATACTCATGTTATTACTTTGTATTAGACAGGAGAACCCTAGATGTAGGAAGAGGGTCAATTCCAAGAGGTTGAGATTTGGGAAAGAGGTGAAGACTAGCAAAGGGAAATAGACTAACAATAACTAAGATTTTGTGCTCTCCTCTCTACTTAATTCGCTTCTATAATTCCAAAATTGGTTACAAATTGTAATTCCTTTTCATAAGAACTCCAAGTGTATCTAATAAATGTGAGGTCAGAAGAAAGTAATTTTTACCACTTCAGAAATCTCAGTAAAATCACTGAGTTAATGCTAAGTCTCTATTTCCAAGATGACATTTTGGATTCCGAGTCTCCATTTCCAAGATGGTATTTTGAATTCCGAGTCTCCATTTCCAACATGGCATTTTGGATTCATTGATTAGAGCCCTATTATCATCCATTAGGTCAATTCCTTCAAAAAATAAAAAAAAAGAGAGACCTGCTTACTAAATAAAATAGTTTAACAATGGTGTCTCTTCACTAAGAAAAGTGTGAGACCTATTACAGATTGCAACATATAGTAGGATCAAGTCTTGGTGAGGAGGAAAACAAAGACAGTGCCCAAGAGATGTCTTACCAAATTGTATTAAGTTTCTAATGTTCTAGTTTAGGGATTTTATCTTATGTAGGTAGAAAAATGAATTAAGAGTAAAATCAACTGCATGTAATGTCACAGAGGTTGTATGAAGGGAAACCGTACTGTAATGAAAGTAATAAAGTAATGAAAGTAGCCCTAAAGTAGATCATTGTGTATGCACATCTCTTTTCATTACTGATTATGAAAACATTGACATCTTTCCAATAGTCTTCACCTCTTCTTCCAGCAATAATAATATGCAGTACCTTGTACCTAAATTTCTTCCAAATAGTGAATAATTTTCAGGGAGATTAATTCTAAGTTTCTGAGTTTTGTCGATAAAAAAGAAAGTAAGTATCTTATGCATAAAGAGAACCTCCTCAGGTACTTCTTCCTTGAAAATTGAAGGTATCCATTAATTTAAAGAAGTGTAATTCAGTATGACTTACTCTGTATTTACAGTCATGTATTACTAGTACTACAGGGATCTTAGAGAATTCCTACTTCAGAGGTTTTCAAACTATATTGTATGGAGTTCTGGGATCCTTACATGTGCCAGGGGTCTGCCTACTCAGCTTCTCACTTCTGCTTCTGCTAGACCAGTTATAATTTTATTCCTTTATGTAATGTTTCACTTGAAAAAAATTCTGCTACTTAAAATCATCAGACAGTCACTGTACACCCTTATTTTACCAATAAAAATTATAGGTGTCCATGATGTAACGACTTCACCATGAAGGTGCTGTTTGGCAGTAGACCAGGCCTCAATGTCTTTTCTACTCAAGTGTGACTACACAAAATTTATGGAAACTGATTCCATTTGAGAATGTTTATAGTTTAATTTTAAGACTCTGTTGAAGAAAACAGAGTGAATGCTTCAAGCTTAGCTCTAGTGTACATGGACAAATATTTGTTGTTTCAGAAAAAAAGAAGTACTTGGCTATTTTGATAAATTTTATAATTCAAGCAAGTTTGAAAAGAAAATCGAGAGAGAAATAGGTGAAGAACTTTTTGTTTTGAGTATATGGCTACATTTGGGGCTGATGACCTCAAACCTGTTTTCCATTGATCCATTAAAATATGAAAGTTTCTTTTACCTAATACCATGTGGAAAATAATCATTTGATAATAATTGTTTTTAAATGTTTGGCGATTCTCTTATTTTTAAATCCTATGCATCCTTTCCTACATGTATGATGGCATATAGTAAACTGAATGACACTCTGTTCTAAAAAAAAAATTGTGATAAACTAATGTAACCTGAAAGAAGTATCCTAGGTTGGGCCTTCTTATAATATATCTAAAGGAAGAGAGTAATTTGAAATAAAATTATTTCTAGAATTTCAAGGACTGTTGTCATATATTTATGAATTAGGACCTCAATTTCTTTGAATAAGGGAGTATTGCTAAACTTGCTTTGTAAATCAAATAGCCTAATTTGTGCTTATTATAATTCCTTTCATATTACATTGATGCTGTTTCTTGTTTGTCTCTCCTCTAAGGCTGCAACTTCTTTCAGGGTAAGGATCTTACCTCTTACTCATCTATTTTCTACATCTAATATCTCTCATATGTACATGGTAGATATGCTATTAATATTTGTTTAGTGCCTGAATGAATAAATATGAATGACTCTACAAATTGAGCTTCTGGGTCACTTGCATGTTCTGATTTCTCTCTAAATGTCTAATTGTTTTGAACAGTCTAACTTCAAAGTAACTTGGTTGCAAAAGTTGGATCATAAATCAAGTTCTTCCTCACTGCTCCATACCATTTTAGTGACTTCCAAACACTCTTGAAAGCCATTTTCACATTTACTCAAAATAATCTCTAAGGACCCAGAGGGGTCAAATTCTAATTCAAAGGAGTATGTTAAAAAACAAAAATCAGAGGAGTATATTGTTGATTTGCCTTAAACACCTTCACTTTCCATTTAAGAAGCAAAACATACAGGTACAAGCACAGAAGTATACACACACACTCTCTCTCTCTCACACACACACACACACACAAATAAGGCTGGCACTTCAACTTGTTAATAAGTTCTTGACAGATTATTTACTGTTAGAGAAAAATAATAGCTATTAATGAGCACTTATATAAATGTCAAACAATATATGAACATGTTCCATGTGTTGAATAGCTGAAGAGTTTGATGTTTGGGAAGTTAAGAAGTTTTGTATAGCTTACACAATGAAAGGTTACCAATCCACTTGCGTTGGATGTCTTCCATGTAATCTAATTTTGCTCACTTTTTTTGTGCCTCTCTTAAAGGGGCTGATCTAGTGCAGCAAAGAAGGAAAGTCCTATAAGGACAATGAAGTCTCAGGCCCCCCAATTCTTTGCTTTTTGCATCTCTTAATAGATTTCCATGATTCTATACCATCATAGAAAAGAATATTTATATGCATTTGAGAAGTCCCCCATTGGCACTTTTAATCAAAGCCCAGATATACCAGTGGTCTTCTTCCCAGGCTACTCCCTTTAGATAGAAGCCCTCCTCTTCTCATAGGTAATTCAGTGTAGGTTCATTCGAAACAGAGTCATCTTTTTTAATTTGCAAATTTAAAGGATCAGTGAAGTGTGAGAGCAAAATGGATATAAAAATACCAGAACATATGCAGCTAGTGCTGAAAAGAGTCAGACAATACAATGTTTCTCAGCACGAGGCCTGCTCTGTCGCATTACTACTTGGGACATCTGTGCCTGCATCAAGCTATCTCAGAGAAAGGCTTCAAGCCAAACCATCACACAGACCTCATTCTCCACACATAGCTGTGGCAACTCTGCTATTCAGAAGCACCTGGCTACAAATACAGCTTGTTCACTGATGCTTCAAGGAGCATCAGAAATATACACTGTCCCATCTAATAGCACTTTGCAATCTCTCCACAGCATGGACTCTGCGCGGCTCTTTTAATCTTCTCGCCCTCTGTAGGAAATAAGAACTCTGATTTCTCTTCCCCTCACAAATTAAATTGTAATACCAGGTAGCAACAGGGCAGGGCCAGCTGAATAAAATTGATGACAAAAGCAGACAGAAGGATCACGATGTCCTTAACTGTGTTCAAGGGAGAGCTATATTATTTCCAAAGCAATAACTCAGCAATGCATGCCACGCCAGCTCCCTGGTGTTATTCACAAATGCTACAGCCATGAGTGGCACAGAACAGACATCACTTGCCCACAGCCAACCAAACTATACTTCCCTGGTTCCCTTTGCAAATCTGCATAGTTGCCATCCTCCTGTACATTAAGATTTTCTACCTATGCTTTCATAATAGTCTTAATATAAGTTGTTGCATTCACCCATTTAAATATTCCTAAATACAGCTGGTAGGGTTGGCTTTCAAATTGCTAAATTTAAGCTCATCAAGCAGGTACATAAGTGATATATAACAAAGCACGTTGTGAAGAAATGTCTTCAAATTTCAGGAATCCTGCTGCCTGTTTTCCACAGGAAGATGTAATAAGAGTTGAATGATGTCTTTGGGATTCATAAATTATGGATGCAGTCTTCTGCTGATGCCATGGTATGTAGGTTGCTTGCAATCTTTCAGCTGGCCATGACTAATTCACATATTGGAAGATTAGTACTGCATAATAGGGTTCCAGGAGACCCCATACCAAAATGTTCCTGTGAATCTATAGGAACTAGATGTGCTTGGTTGCATTGTTCAAAATTATTTGGTTAGGAATTCCCTTTCAAAAAATACCTTGAAGGAAAAATACCCCATTGGAATTACCATTTAAGACTAAAATGGAAATATATGGCAGCATAGATTTTCATCATCCAAATGTTCAGTATGGACTAAGGGAGAAAAAGAAGCTTGACCTTTTCCCTATTTGAGCATTACCTTTCTCCCTTAGACTAAGATCCTCTACATTAATCTCCATGGATGTTTCATTATGCTATATATCATGCCCGTAGCAAAATAGCAAGGACTGTGTCTATGTTGACAACTCTTGTATTCCCCATGTTAGGCACACAGTCATTTCTCAGTAGGTGAATGCTTATTAAATGAACGAATGGACCAGTGAAAGAATAAGTGGAACTTCATATGTCTCTTTATGAATGTGGTACCTATAAAATGCACTATTTTCCAAAAATAACTAGGCAGTATTAGAACAGATGTTTCTAAGCCACCACAGTGGTTCTGCTCTCCTCTCTATAACTTGTAAATAATGAAATCACGTGGACATTTGAAAATGTCATCCTTTGTTGTTGACTGTGTTGTTGCCTTAGCAACATAGACTATGACATTATAAGCTATCGTCTCTGCCATGGCAGCTATTAGAGTTACCCTGCAGAGTTCCACAATGAGATATTATCATTATGGATCCCTAAATTTGCCCTGGGCTGAACTTTGATATGTCTGTGGCCTGAGAATGAGATTTACCTTCTGTTAACTGTTAACTCTCTTTATTATTCAGGGTCTAATATTCCGACTGCTAAATAATTATTTGATCCTCCTACTTCACCTGCTTCAGTTATGCTCACAGTAGATGGCATGTTGCTTAGAAAATATCCTTAAGAATGCTGACTTTACAGATGAGAAGTGGGATCTTACTAAACGTGAGACTTTACAGACTAGAAGAACATATTGTCCACTTTTATTATTGCTAAGTAAGGACAAAATTAAAAGTAACTACCCATTATTTTAGTTTTTGGGGGTAATTACTTTTAATTTTGTCTTTACTTAATAATAATAAAAGTTTCTTTTAAAGCATGGACATTACATCCTTAAAAAAATAAGAAGGACTATTTTTAAATAAGAATTCTTTAAAGAGTCCTGTAGAACATCAATCATACTGTGTGATGTATTCATTTTATTAGGCTGTTGAAAATTTTATTATGGACATAATACATAAAAGCACATATTTAAAACCTCTTCTCAAGGAAAAGGTAGGAAAATAAAAGTGAATACAAGAAACTTTATTTTAGAAGAGGCCAATAATCTAGACAGCCTAAAGTTCTAGCTTATCAGTGGCACCTAGGAATACAAATCAAGGCTTAGCTACCAAGCTAATCAACCAAGTGTATGTTTCTGATCTCCAGGTATGAACATTCTCTGCTCTCTTTAAGCTGCCAGCCCACCTCTGCACTCTCCTTCCCAGCATAGAGACTCACTTCCTCTCTCTTGAGAAATTAAGACCATAAGTCTCCCGAGTCCATATGTATAAATTATCTAAATCTCTATCCATCTTTTCCAGGAATTCTGGCCTTCTATTATTTCCACTTGTTTGAATTTTCAAACTCTACCTCTTCATGACACCTTTGTGTTAGCCTTCAAACTCTTACTTCTACCTGGTAGAATACTTGCTTTGACTTCTGTTATTGAGTGCACGCAGCTACCGAGGTCCAAAAAAGAAGAAATTGAATCCATTGCATATTTCACTATAATTCTCCTTTATCTTTCAGAATATGCTGACCTCTTCTCATTCTCTCTCTTAAGGTATAAGCAGATCAAGCAAAGTCTACCTCTGGTGGCTCCAGTCTGTGTCCTCACTGTACCAATGAGTTGGCTTACCATAGATGGGGTGAATCAGTTCAGGATTAGTGTGTATGGACCTGGCTGTGTGTGGGAAAGTTCAGGGACTACTGTGTTTCTACTCTAGCCAACTTCAGTTACCCCTGCATGAAACTTACACTGTGATTGCCATCTTACTAACTGTTCTCTGTGTATGTAGAATATTTGCCAGAATATTGGAGAGTTGAATTAAGTGGTAGGATTAGGATATCAGCCCTACTCCAAGCTCCTAACAGCTGACACCCCTCAGCTCCACTTCCTTATATATCCACCCTCTGCAATCTGGTTTTACCACCCACAGGACACCCCAACCACTCTGACAAAATTCACCATGTCTTTTGATTGTCAAATCCAATAGCACGTGTGTCAATCTTGTACTGCTTTTTACATTTTGAAATCTTGAAATATTAAAAATTAAAATACAAGGTTTTTCATGTCTTGAAATCTTGAAGAATTTTATTTATTTTTTAAAGATTTATTTATGCATACAAGCTGGGGTACAGGTCAGAGGTGTGGGGTGTGAGAAGATTCACCAGAGACAAGGTGGGGAGCAAAACAGGCAGATCAACTGAAATACACTGCTGAGGGGAGCAGCAGGCAAGACAGGAGAGATCTGCTGCACCATGTGGCAATCTCCCTGGCCAGGTATGGAACTCATGCCGCAGTGGCTCTGGATAGCTTCATAGTGCTGTGCATAACTCATGTGCCACCAGGGAGGCCCAAAATCTTGAAGAATTTTACCTCCTATCTTATTCATCCTTGTGCTGATGCTTCTTACCATGTTCACTTTGAAAATGGTCTTCATAAGTTTACTCTCTAGCCACTTCTTCCAAGATTTACTTTACTAAATTACTTAACTGTAAAAACTTTTATAGATTCTGATATTAACCCTTTTCTAATTCTAGTACACTTCTATCATTAGTTCTACCACTAGATTGACTTTCAAATCATGTAGCTATCTTAGGTCTGTTCCTTGAATTCCAATTTCATGTATCTTTTTTGCCAGCCCAAGAATTCCAATTTCATGTATTGTTTTTTGCCAGCACAACTTGCCATCAGCTAAATGATCAGCATCACAGGCTATACATTTAAAATCCTGCCAATCATTCCATCAGGATGGCACGAGGAGCTGCATAGGCCCGCTCCTCAACTAATCCGGTGGAAATTTTTTTTTCTTAAAAAACAATCACTGAACTCTTCTGGAAGTGATCCTAAGAGCAGACAGAAAATGAAGAAATATCCATTTAAGAAAAACAATGAAGTTTCAGTCAGAAAGGTGAGAGATGTTTGAACAAAGGCAGTTCCCTAGCCCTCCCCCCTCCACTTAGTGTGCTGCAAGTACTGTAGCCAGAGGACTGTTTGTTTGTTTGTTTGTTTGTTTCAGGGAGGAACAGGGCTTCAGTGTTTCTCATCCTGCTGCAGCTGCCATGAGTATGGCTGAGAGGTGGGGCTTTCTCCTTCCAAACCCACTTGTGAAATGAAGGCTCTGTCTTGGGGTGTAGCCAGCTGAGGACACTGGCGCCCCAACAGAATTTCTCCTGGCTTTTGAGGTGGTAGCTCCATGTCAGGTTGTTGTCTACATCTCTACCACGTACTCTGTTAGAGCAGAGGTGTCACTCATAGAAAAATTTACCTTTGTCCCCTGTCCTAGCTTCAGAGCTCTGGCTTTAGAGATTTTTGCCTATGGAGAGAAGCAGGCAATAAAACAGTGACTTAAAAAAAAAAAAAAAAAAAGCAATGGGGAAGCCTGAGCCCAATCACTGAATTCAAAGAAGAATTGCTATCAACCTCACAAAATCTCTCAAAAAATAACAGACCACTTCCCAATTAATTTTATGAGGTGAGTATTAACTTGGTATCAAAAACAGAAAAAGTTATCACTACAGAGGAAAAAGAAGATACAGACTAGTATCTTTTAAAATAGGGATAAGAGGGCCTCCCTGGTGGCGCGATGGGTTAAGTCTCAGCACTATGAAGCTATCCGCAGCCACTGCAACACGAGTTCAATACCCAGCCAGGGAGCTTCCCGCATGGTGCAGCAGACCTCTCCTGCCTTCCCCGCTGCTCCATTCAGCAGTGTATTTCAGTCAGTCTGCCTGTTCTGCTCCCCACTCTGTCTCTGGTGAATCCTCTCAAAGAATTCATCTATCCCAACAATACTTTTGATCAAGTACCAGGTAGTCATTTTATTCCCCCCTTTCATTATTCACTTCCAAGCAATAAAAAACCTGTTTTTTATTTTTTACTTGTGTAATAATTAGCAATATATATATTTCCATATACTTCTGTATGCATAATTGTTTGGAGTAACAATATATAAAAGTTTTAATTACTTGCAGAAAATATAAATCTTAAGACAGAAAATATTGGGAATTAATAAATTAGGGAGATTTGACTTCTAACCAGTTTTAGATAAAGGGGAATATTGGAAGGGAAAATAATTTTACTAGTACATAGTAATGGTGCACATAGAGAAGAAATAGTATTGAATAACACTGGTCAACAAATTTTTGCAGAAGTCATGTTACTGAAATAAAATTAGTTATTTCCTATTAACTTGTATGTGCTCAATACGATTATAACAGTCAAATTCTGATTTTGGCTCTAGTTATTTTGTAATCTGCAATAAATGGATGTTTACATCGCAAAATGCATGCCAATAGTAATAGGCCTACGGTTAATACCTGTGAAAAATCAAGTCATAGACTACTTCTTAGATTCCTTCTCTTGTCTCTTGTACAGCTGTTCAGAAATAGAATATATGGAAGACAGTTTCCGTTGTGCAAAAGCACAGCCTTAAGACTCAGTTTTGAAGAATCCAGAAATAGTCTCCATTATTGTGGGTCATGAGTGATTTCTAAGGCATTCATGAGGCCTTCAATATCAGAACAGAATAGCAGAGTACTTTCCTTTCTGAAGAAAGGCTCCAACTGCTGGTGGCACTTTCGGTATAAAGTAATTGTGACATCTTCTTCTAGAAGATTCCATTGTTGGAGTCTTGATCCTGGCAGTTCTGCCTTGTTCTTGTATAAGTCCAAATCACGAACCAGGTCATTTAGCTCTTCCTGTTTTAGTCTGTGTGGGGCTGGTGATGCACCACAGTGAAAATCTGGATCACTGCATATGATTGAACAGGAGAACAGGTCGGCTCACCCTTGTCCTCATCAGGTGAATCAAGAGAATATTCTGCTGGAGGTTCTGGAATAGGAAGTCCCTCACCATGTGGAACTGGTCTCAATGCAGATGAAATGTTTGGATAGACTATTCTCGACTTCTTTTGCTTCGTTATTCTGCCAGAAAGAGGAGGAACCAAGCAGAAGGTTGCTTGGTTCTCTCCACACCATGGGGACTGCAAACAGCATTGATGGTCTTTTGCCATTGAACCACTGTGAAAGCTGTGTTGGACATGGAGCACAGCATCTATGCGGGGCCCAAGGCTTGTCTTGCTCACCAGCCTTGCATCCGAAGTAAAGATGGTAAGCCTTCTTCACTTGAGAAGTGATGCTTTTCTTCTGGTTGGTAAATGTCACTTCCCCACAAATAGAGCAGAAATTGTCCACGCTATTAACGCACTTTTGAGGCATGACTGTTCTGTATTGTGCCTAAATGGATAAAATAATAACAGTTCTATGGAACAGTAGCTTAAACTGTCTCACAAAGTCTGAAACATTTTCAATGTTCAACCTTTCCAACAGGGCTTTCTATAGTGCACTGCTGATGTCAGCTTCCTTCAGCAGCCGCCCGGCAGGCAGTAGTATTGCATTGCATCAGAAAATGATGCAATCAACTCTGGATGATGTGTGCATGATGGTAGTATTCAATGCAATGCAATATTCCATCATTCCAGGCTGATTTAGGATGTTGTTGTAGTCCTACTGGATAAATTGACACGGCGATACATATAAAATGGATTATTTGAAATATCTTCAAAATGAGAGCTAATAAAAAATTTTCAGGGTTATATTCATGTTTAGCACACCAAAAATACTACAGATTAGGGCCTTTTTAAGTCTGTAACAATCAGTGTTGAGCAGTGAATCAGTCCTAGTGACAATGATTAAATATATTGACTGTTAAAAGACAGCTATTTTGTGGTGAGAATTGTGTCATCAACTTGTTTGGAAGATGAGATGTACAATGTTCAATAGGTTGGAAAAGATAATTTGGCAGAACAGATGGTAGCTTCAGAAAGTTTTAGCTCCTAATCTTTGTGTAGTTTTAGGAACAATAAAAGATTGGATTGGATTTGCCACATGTCAGGAACAGGGTCTTCTTCAGCTTTATAAACATAGGAAGTAGTTTTGTTTTGTTTTTTTACCAAGATTGATTTACCACAAGACAATTCATTCTAACTGACAGGAATGTTAACGTCTGTGAATATGAGCACCCTCATTGTAGGTTAGCCACATTGTCTAGTCAGTAGAGAAACAGAATAGATCTGAAAATGTCTCTTAGCAGTGAGGAACATAACCTGTCAAGGAGACACAGAGCTTTGGCTCATCAACCAAGACTGTCTCCCTGCATGGAGAAATGGTTTTGCTTTTTCCCCCATATTCCACACATAGCAATATATAGCATCTATTAATATATAAAATAGCATGCAATTGAATTGATGTTGCTTCAATATGAAAATAACAGCTGATTGTGATTAGTTTAGCACCATGTTTTCTCTGTCTCATTAGACTGCAGTTTGCTTTCAAGCTGATTTCCAAGTCAGGCCTGTGGATCCAGGACAAAGAGATTTTAGTCTTGTGATTTCTTCAACCCTTAATGCATAAGATCTCTTACACTGTTCATGTGCTTTACTAATTCAACATGAAGTAGACACACTTTTCTCTCAAACTGAAGGTATTCCACTTCAGGTTTCTCCTTTACTATTCTCTTTTTATGCAGGAAGATGAAGTTTACTACATATTATTAACATATCAGGGGCATGATTATACCTAGATTCTTTTATTGAAACTCTGACAGATTATTTACTTTTCATAAAACAAAGAAAACAAATTTGTTTTAGTAGCTATAATTATGTACTTGCAGGGGATTTTTAAAAATCCATATTGCTTAATTAATGTCACCTCCATTTTTTTAAAAAAAGATTTTGTTAATATTTGTGCATGCTTTTTAATCATATTTGTCCTAACCCATCAGAGAACATTCCCAGCATAAGGAAACTACACCACCAATTGTCAGAAAAGATCAATCAGCTATGCCCAGAATGAACAACTCATGCAGTGAGGAGCAGTAAAAACACTGCATGATTGAAACAGGTGACTATTGCAGGAGAAAATACTCTCTAATCCCTGACCCCTCAAATATTTTTCTGGAATAGCGGTGCAGGAGACAGGAAAGCTAGACAAAACAAATCAATGTTTTGCCAAGAAGAGACTGGATGTAACAAAAGGCAGCAAGTGAATAAGATTGAAAACATAAAACACACTCAATCCAGTTAGAATTGATTTATCTTCAAAATAGAATCAGCAGCTAAAAGAAAGATGTACCACTTTTGTTGTATTCTTCTGGCACTTAGGCAAGCGCAAACAACCTCAGATGTCCAACTCACCAATACAAGTGGAATTTTAAAATGTACTATCTTATAATGGAAGATCAGTGTTGTGAGAAAGGAGTGTAAACTAATCCAGTGTCTGTGTGCGTGTGTGTGTGTGTGTGTGTGTGTGTGTGTGTTTGTGCATGTGCATGCGTGCGAGTGGCAGCAGCACATTCGCCCAGATTTCTATGTAAGACACCTGGACCTGGCATGCGTTTTAAAATCTCCTGTTGCTCTTTTAGTCTCACATCCAGTCTAGACTTTCCTAAATTTAGTGTCCATGGAACACTTTAATAAGAAACTGAAAAAGCTTGAAAAACTATTAAGCAAAGGTAAGGAGGCTCCCTTAAGAATTTTCAAAGACATTAAGATGCTGCTGTACATTATAGATATTCTCATCTGATATCTTATCCCCCCTTTCATTTCATACATCATTTAAGAATAAATTTCCCATTTATATCTAAGTAAAACATTCAGTGGAATATAGTATGGAACTTTTGACCTGTATAAACTCTGGGCTCTTAGGGCCTTTACCCAAATTTCACCCTCAATCTTAGCTATTGAGACTGTGTCAGCCAGGGGCCAAGACACACATCATAACCAAATAGTAGGAAACCTATCATAAGTCTAACCAGGAGACCATGCATGATCCCAAAATGAGAAAATTCAACAAGGTAAAAGGACACTCCAACATAAACAATTCATGCTGAATCTACACCTTCTATCAAGTGATAAGTTGCTTGACCTTGCAACTTATTAACCCCTGCCCCGCTGGGAGAGTCCACACTGGTAGGATAGAGAGTTTTAATCACTGTTGGTCACAAGACTAACAATGTGCTCACTCATAGATACTGGATGGGGCTTTTCTAGCCTTGGCAAAATGTGAGCTTTGCAATTTACAGAAATCTTTTTATGATAGCTTACTTATTAAAATTTTCTTTTAAAAAGAGATCCAAAACTAAGGCATGCAGAGGAGCTCTGTAAAATAAATATGGTCTCACTGAAACACGGAAAAATGCCCCACTGGCATCCAAAATCACCTAATACTCCACTTCTAAAGAGCGCCTGCTGGCATGCAATATCCAAATTTCCTGCTGACTGGCAGAAAAAATATTATTATTGTGACTCTGCTGTGCAAGATGTGCATGGAAGCAAGGGTCCTGGTCACATAGGATTTTATTCTCAATAAAATCTCTAAGGAGATAAAAAAGGGGAGCAACACAACACTAAGTGTTATTCCTATATTCAGTTTGGTGGGTCACAAGATTTACTTCTTTTTGTTTTCGTTCTCTTAAAAAATGACGTGAAGCAGATTGGAAGATAGAAAGTTCATTTATGTGGTAATCAACAGATCAGGGATTGGATACTAGTTCTCCCACTTCCTAGCTAATTGCCTTGAACAAGTTAATTAACGATTTTCAGCTTCAATTTGTTCATCCATAATATGAAAATAACAAACCCAAATGATTAATTTGTGAGTATTATCTTGAAATGTTTCTTACTTATAATAGATATTCTGTATGAGGTCTTTTCTAAGCTAAAATGAAAACAAAGCAAATAAGAAAATATCAAAAACAATGTAACACTGACAAGAACTACCAATCTTGTGTCTATGACAGTTGTTAATCCAAAGTAAAATTCTTTTACCTAATTTGACTGTAGGTCATATCATAACTCCTATCTGACAAGGTATAACCTTTTTATGGTATTAAATGAGCTATGTCTTTGACAGTCAGAACTAGCATTGACAAAAGGTAGGCCTAGTCACTACAGTTGATAGATAGGACTCTTCATCAGAGAGTTTTTGGGGGTTTTTATACTTGTACAACATCCAAATTTTAAAGAAAATTTTGACAATCATGCTTTATTATTTATTGGTTTATTTTTAATTAAAGTATATATTAGGATACCCCCATTGGGTAATGCCACCCTAGTGCACTCACCACCAAGTCACCCATATTCCACTGCAATAGTCCGTTGTGCTTCCTTCCCTCTTTGTACCCCTTCTTCAATCCCTCCCTCCTCTGGATGCTTTAGGGAGTTTCTGTCTAGGAAGTAAAGTTTGTATTTATTTTAAGTTTTATTTTAAAGCCAGTCTTAAAAACAAAGTCTTGTACTATTTGGCAAATAAGATAAGAAGGGGATGAGATGATATTTTAAGAAGATTGAAATGACAGAATCAAACAGCCAGTAGCTAGCTTAAATGCCAGCGTTAATTGTTCTTTAAACACCTTTTTAAAATTCTGGGTCAGAAAAGACCTTTAGCTTGTTCCGACTGTGGCTCAGAGGTTATTAACCTGGTACCTACCACACGTGACTTTTTGTGAAACATAACAGTGAAGATATGCGTGTTAAAAGTGAAATACAGCCAGGCTGTTCAAAAGCATTTGGTTGGGGTATCCTAAGTATTTGCTAGAAAACATGTTATTTGGTAAGTATAACCTTAGAGTAAGTGCCAGGATTCTCTGGTATGTTAGAGTTTAGGTAGAAAAATTGAACTGCTACAAATATCAATGTAACAACTATTACTGGAACAAAGAAATTAATAGAGGAATTAAGGTTTATACAACTGTGAAAGGAACTAGGGACATGAGGTATGGCAGACTGGAGGATTTGGCAATTACTGCTGGCTTTCCCTTGAAGCACTGGAGTGGGCAGAAATGCTGAAGCTCATTCTGAAAGGATTCTGAGAAACCATTGCTCTGGTCACCATGACCCAACAGAGGGTAGCATAGAGGCATCTGTAGAGAGCCACCATGTTGCTGAGAATATGAATTCCTTTCACATTTGGCTCCCAAAACTCACAGTTCCTCTTATTAGTAGCATCTAAGCCAGAACCACATATGGAAAAGGATTTGGGGAAAATGTAGTCTCCTACCTTAGAAGGACATGGTGATGGAGTTGGGTGCTCAGAGACGCTCGTGCTTATCTGGTTCCTATTGGAGCTGGTATGCCAGGATCTCTTTGGGGACCAGGGAAATTTCACCAAATGTTTGGAAAGATGTGTGTCCCTTAATATCGCTTTAATCATTCTTTCCATGGATAAAAATAGAAGCAGAATGACTTTGTCAAAAAACTACAAAAAGAAAAAAGAGAAATCAAGCTTGTGTATTGGGTATCTTTTGAGCGATGGGTAGTAGGTGATAGCTATTTTTCATTTACTTTCATTAACTTAGATTGTTTTTTTTTCATTTTACAAATAATTCAACTTCATTTTAAAGGTGAAATAAATATCAACCTGAAACATTTGATTGATAGATGATGAAGTACATGGAACCTAAGTTTGGGTCTAAACATGGTGTTTTTTTAATACATCCCATGAAAGCGATACAAATTTTTGGGTAGTTTTGGCAAAATATATATTTTTATATTCAAAAAGTCTACATTGGCCCTTATTGACTCTTCAATATGCGCTTTGTGGTCTACTTACATCAGAATAACTAGGAGTATCTGCATTTTAAACTCATTCTCCAAATAATACATGTTTATCCTGTAGTCTGAGAATGACCAATTTAGATATTCCCTCAATCATCAAGGTAAAAATAGAGTATGTTTAGAGAAAGAACCCATTTTACTGCAACTAAGATAATGGGATATTTTAGAAAACAGAATTATGCAAAGTTTTGGTAAAATACTAAATTAGAGACACGAATTCCTACTCTCTTTATCAATAATGTTGCTTTACATAATTACTTTCCTGGAATTAAATAAGAAGTTGTGATTAATTTTTTAAAAAGGAATATCAAACAAAACAGCATAAATGTTTACTTTCTAGGAAAAATCAATGCATTTATCTAAGGGTATAACATTTTCAAATACATATTAATGTTATCCATGGTTATTTTCATGTCCAACTGATCATCATGTGTTAAGCAAACAGCCACACATTACACTCAAGCAGCAATGCGCTTGAATTCATTTTGATCTCCTACACACTAAGGAGTACACTCAGTCCTCAGCAGTCTGGCAGACTCTCCAGTACTTAGACCTTGCAGTTCTCACTCAGGAGCTCTGAGTACATTCTGTTCCTCTGATCTCAATTTCTAAGGTAGTGTATAATGACCTTAGTTGGGAAAACATCTGTTTTTGAGGAAAAGATCTTTACCAGATTGAAGCTTAGGTTCTAAATGTATGCATGAACACAAGGGAAATTATATTAAGAGAATAGTCATAAAACTTGAAATGCATCACCTAGAGGATTTAAGCAAGGAGGAAATTCCTAATCATGCTGCTGTATGTGAAGCTAACCAACTGTGCTACTGAATTTCTTGGTTGGCAACCAACACATTTTCAAAACCAGTTCTTAGGTTCTGAGTGTCTGCACAGAATGAAAACACAGTGTTTACAGTTGATAACCCAATTTGAATATCACTTTGTTTTAGTAAGTTAGGTTTTATACTTGAGATATATAATGGAAATGATATATTTCAAGTCTTCATAAAGAAAATATAGATGTAGAGACATTCTTTTATCTATAGACATTTCAATTTGGGAAAAAAAAATGGTTCATTGAAGCTGTTGATATTCTTCCCTAAAGCCGGATCCCTGACTCAGTTGCTCCCAGTAGCCTATTCTTCCTTCAGACTGGGTTTCTACCACCTGGGGAACCATGAAAAATCAGGACCTTGTTCCAGAACTGCCTCACAAGCAAAATCTCCTTAATGGTGACTTGCTCATTTGTTTTATGCTCATTTCACTGTGTTCCCTCAATTCTTACAGGAGTTCTCTCTTTTTTTAATTTAAAATTTATTTATTTATTTTCTTATATCATTGTTCGTTTTTGTACAATATTTGATTTCTCCCCTCAGGTGTAGTCCCTGTAGTTTTCCCACGACCACAGCACCCATATCCCGTCCCCATCATCCTGCGCGCTCTTCCCTTCCCTGCTTTGACCCCTTCCCCTCCTCCTCCCCTCCCGTGTGCCCCAGATCTATGGTCAGTTTGCAGTTTTTGTCTTTTTCCCTGCAGGAGCTCTCTCTTTGATTATTTAATCTGAATCTGATTATGTGAGACTTCTACCACTTTATCTTTGGTTTTCTGTACTCATTTCTCCTGCCTTTCAGTATTACTGACCTTTCTTGCCACTCTAACCTATACATCACATTCACACAGTTGACTGTTCTACCTGGAGGTCTGTGAGGTTTCTCTGACCTACTTACTCATTCTACCTATTGTAGTCAAGTGAAAGTCTACACCTGATTCTAATAGAATTGTATTCACAATTCCTTGACTGAAGCATTGACTCGTGGAGTTAACCAGTCTTGTCCCAGTCCTCTATTTCCCCCTGTCAAATATGGCAGTTTTCATTACATTTTCTCTCAGGTAGTTTTGAGAATTAAATAGATGGCTTTTAAAAATCACCTAGTGCTTATTCATGTGGTGCCATTCACCTAGTGCTTATTCACCTCGTGCTTCTTGTTAAAAATTCAAGAACTACCTTTTTACCGTTTGTTTTTCCTATAGTGCTTGAACACATAAGATTTTTAAATCTTCCTGTTTTATGTACTATTTCATCTACTCTTCCTAAATAAATACAGAATTCATTAAAATGTTTTAAGTTTCTGGAGTTAGAATTATATGTTCTACTTCCTTTGAAACTCTTATTGCCTCGCACCAGACTGGGCATGATAGTAAGTGTATAATAAATAATTACTGAAGTGAATTAAAGTGAATGGGGAGCTGGAAGGGTTTCGAAGGCAGTTGCCAGGCTGCCTGTTACATGTTATTCCTGACAGAATGTCTTCCATGAATTAATGATTCAGAACACCAGGTGGTCAGTCACACGCTTCCTATAAAGGGAAACGAGAGGGAGGAGAGGAGGATTTTAGCATGAATGCTTTTAAGTTTCACCACAGTGAATCTGAAATTCTCCTTTCTCACTTCCCAAACTAGGCAGCTGGTGTCACAGCTTCATCCCAACTGTTAGGGATGGTGGCGCGATGCTCTGGTTGTGAGGAGGGATGTCACTGGACTCCATCTGAATCCTACACTGCTTCCAGGTTCTAATGATCCCAGAGATTCATTTACACTTAGATTAACCTTGATAGGCAACCTTTTTATATGATAAAAGTTACACCTCCCATTTTTAAAAATCAAAATGAAGGAAAATGTATGAACGACTTAAAAGAAAAAAACTCCCTAGGAATCAAACTTGGCAAAAATATAGCAACACGGAAGAAAATTTTACTGGCATCAAGATTCCCCTTTATTTTATAGCCATACCCCTTTGGAGTCCTGAAGGTCATATAACTGCAGAGACCACTTTGGCTTAGGAACTTTGGAAAATTGACTGAATTCAAGCTGCCCTGATAAAAAGATCTAAGCATGGATCTCTCTCAAGTCCTGATCCAAAGAATTCGTTTTAGTTTTTATCAATATGCATGTGCACCCCACACACAGTTTTCTCTTTGAAACATTGAACACATATAATCATCCACTTTCTTCATTATAGCAACTCATAGTCCAAGAAGACGAACTTAGAAGACATTTATACCCAATTTAACTAATTTGACTTGTCAGATCTCATAGTGTTTGGAGAGCTCTTGGTACCTCATGATATATATAAGTGTGTGTGTGTATGTATTTATATATAAAAAACACATACATACACATATATGTATAAAATTTTATGTCTTTGGATACAGAGTCTTAAATTCTTTAACTAAAAATGTTCTTAAAATTTGGTGATATTCATTAAGTAGAGTATCAATGCTAGTTTACAAGCTTAGAATTTCGTGTGTGTGTGTGTGTGTGTGTGTGCGTGTGTGTAAAATTCAACTTATATCTATACAAGTCCTCATTCTAATGAAGTCTAATGAAGTGATAGGATTCCCTCCATCTTTTTTCCCCATTGCTAAGAGTCATTTCAATCCCTCCTAGGCTTCAAGCCTTTAAAAGAAAATGTCAAGCAATCTGTATTTTCTTCTGTGTTCAGATGCAAACACATTATTTTCTCATGCCATAACCAAGTAGCTTGACTGAGGTGTACAGCAGGCATGCAGAGAGAGCAAATAAATGGACTATGAGTAAAAGAATCAATCTACATTTCAAAAATATTATCCTGCTATAGCACTAAAAACTGTAATTTTGGCATGCTCTTTTTTTTTTGTTTAGTCGTTCCACTCTGGAAGGCACTCTTCAGGAATTAGTCATGAATGGGGTGGCTGGGAGAGATTTGGACATGTTAGTTGAAGGTTGTCCATTGCGGATTATTATTATACTTGGCACTTTAAATAGCCAATAAGAAATAATTAGTTAAGTAATTATAGTGTCATCTTCAAATAGAATACTATTCAATCATAAAAATAATGTAAAAGAATATTAGAGGACATGGGTAGATAGTCTGGATATACTGTTAAGTTGAAAAATATCAGACCATGTATGATTTTATTTTGCAAAAATAATATACTGAACAATGCATGGAGTATATATATTTGAGAGTTGTATATCTCTAGTCTCTCTTTCTCTCCTAAACTATAGGTCTGTGTGTCCCCTTTTTTAACTAGATATTTTCACTATGACATCTTCAGCAACATGTCCAAAACTAAGTATCTTTGTTCCCTCCAAACTTGTGCCTTTTGTTGTTTATCTCAGCTAATGATACTATGACCCAGTGAAGTATTCAAGTCAGACGTGTGCTTCCAATATTAATGTCAAGAAATATTTATTTAACAAATATTTATCGAGCATCTGCTATATGTCAGAAACTGGCCAGTTCCTGGGCACTCTGTATGGAAGAAAAATGGACAAGTTTCCTGCATTCATGTAGCTTCTTATCTATAGGGAAATAAGGCATTAATTATGTCATCAACAATAAATAAAATTGTTACACATTTCAAAAGTTCTATAAAAGAATTAAAAAAGTATCCCGAGAGAGTAAGGGGACCCATTTTAAACAGGATAGTCAGAAAAGTCCTCTCTGAGAAAGTAACATTAAGTTGAGAACTGAAGTTTCCAGCCATGAGAAATGAAGTGTGGCATTGGAGAATTATTAGTGAAAGAAAGAAAAATAAAAAGCCCTTGGGAGAAACACACAGTGAAATTGATTTTACCTTCTAAACAGTTCTTGAATCCATTTTCCTTTTGAACAAAGTAAATCATGTCTCTCTCTCTCTGTCTCTCTCTGTCTCTGTCTCTCTCTCTCACACACACACACCCCCGACACCCACCCTCCCCCCACACACACCATGCTTAATGCCTTTCAAAAGTATACCATCACTTTTGGCACTAAACACAAATTCCAATATCCTGCTCCCCCATCCTTCACTAGTCCAACCCTTTTCACTTGCCACCACTGGCTCTAAAATGCAGCCATATTGAACTTTATTTATTCACACGGACCATTCTCTTTCACCAATAGCATTTGTCAATACTATATACCCTCTGCCTGAAACACTCCTCTGTCCACCCTGTCTCCCCTTATTAAAGTATGTCTTTTATAGCCTGCAGATATCACTTAAGATATTATTTCATTGAAAAAGTCTTTCCTAAATCCCTCAAGTTTGAGTTGGTACCCTGCTTACGGTGGTCTTATAGCACAGTCTTCTTCCCTTCTCACCCATTACCCTGTATTGTAATCCTTTGTTTGTCTAGATCTCTAGGATAAATGCCACAGCTCAGGGATTTTTCCTTTCCATGGTGATCGAGAGGATTTAGAATAGCTCCTATTATGTGATGAGTCCTCAGTAAAGATGTATTGAATCAATAGATATATAAATAAATAAATAAAACTAAAATATTCATGACTGAGTAATGAAAATATGGACGATTTTTACTTCTTTTGAAGATTCTTCATATTCTAAATTTTCTACACAGAATTTGTACTATGAAGCAAAGACTACATTCCTTATAGCCCATTGAATACTATTATGGAATTGGCTAAGACTTCCAGAATTAACCCAGCAGTTTAGGCTAATCTGAGTCTAGCAGAGGCTAATCATGCCAGATTCTGGCAAAAATCAGGATCTGGTGCGGGGGCAATGCATTACCTATGTCACTGTCAAAATGGATGAGGCTGAGTCCAATGGGAAGTGACCTTTAGGGAGAGAACTAACATAAAGCCAAAGAGGCTGTCAGTGGAGTCACCCTCCCGCAGGCACTGAGCATATAGATCATGTCATTGTCTGTCAACCAGACAAGTCCCTAGAAATCCTTAGAAGGGAGAGTAATGTGAAGGGGTAAGTGGGAGAATAAATCTGGGAAACATTTCCGAAACAAAGAAAAGATCACAGCAATTTTCTGTTCATGGGAAATTTACAATTTCAGTGTAGGTGGAGAGGAAATGTGGCTATCAACAGCAGGAGGTTCATTTTATGGTTCGTAGGTCACTGGAATGGAGATTGTGAGACCAGTACAGACTCCTTGCTTTTTGTGCTACCCCGAAGAGAAACTTATCTTCAGGGTCTTGTTTTCCTTCTTTTTAAAATTAAAGTACTAGTCTAGCTGATCTCTTCAGGTTGTTTTTGTTTTGTTATTGTTTTTTCAATTAAAGCATTCTGTGTTCTGTCATTTCAGGCTGAATGCCCAAGATGTTCAGCAAAATAAATGTTTTGAAGAGATATAGGAGGGAAGTGATGCACTTGAATTTATTTCTGAAGCCTAGAGCGAATTTTCTGACTTTCAGATAACACCTTGACACATGCTTGATAGTTTCTAAGCAAACTTGTTTTGTATGTGATGAAACATACTAAATTTAAATCAACTCTAGTTTAATCTAAGAGCCATAGGCATCTGACAAATAGAAAGTATTTGAAGGATTTCATTAACTTCTAATGTTTGGTGCTAGAAATACTTGAAAATCAACACAAGTCATTTATTTTATGACTCATTTCTAATTACTTGGGGAAAACTCAGTAATTCTGTGTCAGTGCTGTGAAAAGAGGTGAAATAATACAGAAAATACTGAATTTTTAAATATAAAGCAGTAGAGAAAACTGCCTCTAAGACGATTCTGGACATCACTCTTTGCTCCTAAAGTCTGTTTGTCCATCAAACAAAACCATTGTGAGATTTGCTTAGCTTTATTTTCCTTGAGAAGAGAGAGGTTAGGTTGTTAGTTCTATCTTAAGACCATCTTGCTGCAAGTCTTGCTCTGATCTTGGTGACCTGGAAACACCTGCTCAATACCTGCCATTTAAAAATCTGTTTTAACCTTGGTTCATAATTTTCAAGAATTCCTCAATGGAATATCCATGTAATAGCTCTAAGTATTCTTTCTTGATTGCAATTTTTAGGATTCTTAGAGTCACAAAGGGAAAATATGCACAGATCACCTTCAGTGGGAAAGGCTACTGATATTTTCTGCATAGTGTTATGCAGACAGCAAGGTTACACTGCACCCAGGGCATGCAAAACTGAGATGTACAATAGCCATCATGAGTACCAGGAAATAACTGAATGTTGTTTAGGAAAACTACTTTCTCCTCCTCTTCCTTCTTGTTTTATTAACTTTACCCTATCAAAAAGATTTGATGTAACTGTACCAGGATTTTACCACCTAACTTGAATCTCAGGAGATTCTTGACCTCCCATATTAAAACATGAAGATACTTTCAGACCACATACCAAAATCTGACCAAATCAGCTACAATATGGATAGTAAGATTAGTTTCATCTTGTCTACCGGCAGTCATAGCATGTGAACCAGAAGAGAATTTGGGATCTCTTACTTCAAAATGGAGCAATGTAAATGAGCAGATAGCGCAGAGCTTTATGAACCTACTGACTGATTAGATTGCAAATGAATAATAAGTACTGTTCATAAACAAAGGTATCATAAAGCCACTAAGGCTCTCCACACAGTTCTCCATCTACTAGGGAGACACTTGTAGCAGATATAGAGGCTCAGGGGATGTGAAAGCCTTACACGGTGTTTCTACTCAGATATATTTAGAAAGACTATCTGCAACATCAGATCTAGTTATATATTTTCTGCAAAGAGGTTTCACTAAGGATAAGCAATTGTGAAGTTATGTCCATATGTTTCAGAGTACGATTTACTCTATAAGAAATTGTCAGAAATTGGTCTAGTCCCATTTAAATCTAAACTATAAGCAACAAATATGCATTTCACTTTTCCTGTGAAGTATGGAATCCTTTTAACCAGCGGTACATCCAAGTTTCCCTAGATTCACTTTCTAAAAAAGGAAATTCCAGCTCCATAAAGTTGAACCTGGTTTTCTCTAAAACCATTCATTCCAGCACTAGATTTATCATGTGAATTTAGGTGACAGTGTTGACGAAATAAGATTTTTAATGATATGCATATCTTCTGTTCATATTCATATACTAAATTTACTTTTTGTCTTATACTTTCTATTTGCTAAATTCTTAAGAAATAAGATTTTTAATGATATGCATATCTTCTGTTCATATTCATATACTAAATTTACTTTTTGTCTTATACTTTCTATTTGCTAAATTCTTTTGTCTTATTTCCTATGTTTTGTTAGATTTATCTGAAAATTATTTGTGAAATTATCCATGCTATTGCTATTATTTCAGTGGTGATTCTTAAATTTTTAACAGATAAACTTCACCTAACCATCTCTTAATTTTTTCTATAGTTCTGACTCCTACCTTTATAAAATGGACCTTTAAATGCTGTAAATATGATCATCCCACTCTGTCTTAAAAAATTATTGCCTACTATTTCTGTTTTCACATTGAAAAATAATGCTTTCTTATGTTATTTCTCAATTTATTTATTTCCCGTGGCTTGCTGCATCCAACTCCTTCATTCTTGGGTCATTTCTTTCTTCCTAATATATATACACCTTTAGTATTTCTTTCACCAAGTATGTGTGAACAGTAAAATATCTTAATTATAATATATTTTAAAATAGTTTACATTCATTCTTAAGTAATATTTCAGCATCCCATAGAACTCTGCATTATAAACTATTTTGTTCAGCATATTAAAAATATTCCATTATCATTACACCTTCAAACTCTGATGAGGAGTCTGTTGTGAAGTTTAATCATTATTTTTATAGACATGGCTTTCCTCTATTCCTTTGATTATATCCCCTCTGTCTGTACTTTAGTGTATCTATAGCTATATACAGTTTTATTTTTGTATGTAGGGTTACAGGAGTTCTATAGAAATAAAATACAATATTGGGAGTGATTTTTTTTAATGTCCTCAATATTTTCAGAAAATCTAGGTTTAAGCTCTTCCATTCCCTTATTTACACTGCAGGGTCGACACTATACCTAGGGGTTTAATTAAAATCAGTATCTAGTTATGTCACTTTACTACCTAAAACATTATAGATTTTCCTGTGTCCTAGAATAAAAACTAAAATTCTATACAATATTGTAGAGGCTCTAATAGTGCCAGCCTTACCCTGAACTATTTCTCCCTTTGCCTCTGACATTCAGCCACATGGGCTTCCTTTTATTTCCTCCCCACTTTTGCTCAGTTAACTATAGTTAACTGCATCTTCTTGTTAACTAGATCTTCTTAAGGTCTCATTTTAGTTTTACTCCTAGAGTGAAGTCTTCTGTAACCCCTTGGATCTTCCTAAAACATACTCTCACAACTGCCTGCTTGTTGCTTCAAAGTATAATAAGGCTATAAATATACAACCATCTGACTGTCTGTCTTGTACATTTGAGGGCAGGAATCTCTAATTTTGCTCAACATTGAAATCCCAGCACCCACTACAATTTCTGCCACATAGGGTTATTTTTTTAAAGCTAAACATAATTTGATGCTTTCTAAACTACTAATATGCCCTTACTCATTTCTCTTACATTCGTGGAAGGTTTATATTGCCCATTAAAAGAAAAAAATTGCTTGTTAACACATAACAGTCTGATATATCATTTCTACCAACCTTTAAATGCTACTAAATTTGCAGATTATATTACTTGGAAATATGTTTATAACAGTTCATCATCATTTGTAACCCTGAAATTAGGTGAGGTTAACAACATATTTTGATTTGGAAAAAGCTTCCCAAAGGAGATCATGGTGCCTTTTCCTTTTTAATATATAATCATTGGTGTTTGACGTTGCCAATCACATAATTAGCAATTAATTACACATATATACATGAAAGTAAATATGCTTCAGAAAAAGAAAAAAAACTACTACAGGGACTTATAAGCTTAACTAAATAGGAAGCTGCCATCTGGAGAAATGATTTTCACACTCTGGTGACTGAATTGGCCTTATAACACTAAGTGTGGCATGCTTCCTTCACTTCTTTTCAAATTAAATGCAATTTTCTTTGAAGGAGCTTTTTAGTAAAGATATAATTGTGCTAACATAATTCAAGTAAAATATAGCCTGACAGATGGAAGAAAAATGAAGGTAGTTTTAATACTACCCTTACAAAATAAAGTGTGATCAGCCAAAGGTATGACTTATCACGGATTTCTATTTAAATGTTGACTTCTGCCAAATTCAAATTTGAAATATCTAGCTTATATGTTTAAAATAAGAAAGGAATATCAATATTCAGTTTTCTACTGAACAGATATTAATGATTCCCACCCCACCCCCACTCAAAGCTGCACACATGGAAAATAAAATTGCTTTCTTTGTGTCTTTCTTTTCTTAATGAGCATTGCTGGGACATAACCAACAATTTGAGTGCGCGCTTGTCAAATCAGCACAGTAAATATAATAGAGTAACTCAGTCAAGTTTGTTCATGATAACAACTTCAAGGGACATGTAAAAGTGAAATGTGTGGGTAAGATATTTGTACTTTATAATATACACTGTGTATGCCTGCATGCCCATGCCTGAAGGAGTATGTACCCATATATACATATGCACACATGTAGATATGTGTGAGATATATATGCTTTGTGTGTGGGGGTGTGTGTGTGTATGTATATATATAGCCACAGAATATCTATTTCTACAATGTTTTTGTTTGTGTCAATTAGGGTTTGCATTCAGGGGCTATATCAGAGACTCAGCATAAAAGTGGCATACACAGAATAGAAGTCCATTCTTCTCTTTTGTAAAAGAAGTCCAGAGGTAGGGTTCTAGGGCTCACCTAGCAGCTGGGGCTCCATATTTCATCTATTTTTCTGCTCTGGCAATCTTAGCATGTGTTTCCATTTTCAGTTTTCCTCATTGACCTAGATTTCTGCTTGAGCTCCTCATGGAAGTTCCAGACTGAAAGCAAGAGAAAGGGAGGCAGTATGAGTTTCCTGTGAACCACACCCAATGACTTTCATTTAATTTTCATGTATGCACAGAAGCTGGGAAACAGCTTATCACTGTACACTTTCCCCAGGGTTCTGTGAGGAAGGAGAATATTACAGCTGAGCAGGCATCTAGCAGTCTCTGTCACAAGGTGTGTGTTCTTGGCTCTTCTCTAGAGTCAGGAAGGCATGAGTTATTACTCTAGCTGAGTTAATACTTAAACTAATTTGATCCCATTATTGTTCTAGAGGCCAATATTTTTTTTCACCTGAACCAGAGTACCATTTATTTATCTTATTACCTGTAGTCTCTGTGTCTAAGTACATTATTTTTGGTTAATCAAATCATAATTAATAGCTATGAGGACAACCAAAAAATTAAGCAAATCTGATGAGAGCATCTCTTAAAAAATACAATTCAAACATTACATTTTTCTTTTTTATTTCAGTAACAGTAAAGAACATCAGCTCAACTACACCAAATCAACAAGTCATATTACTTAAACTGCTTAAAAGTCACTTTCTACAGTTGAAAATGTGATTAATTAGTAGCATTATTCACAATAGCTAAGATATGGAAACAACCCAGATGCCCAAAAATAGACAATTGGATTAAGAAGATGTGGTACATATACACAATGGAATACTATACAGCATTCAAAAAAGATAAACACATGCAATTCACAGCAACATGGATGGAACTAGAAGGGATCATGCTCAGCAAAATAAGCCAGAAAGAAAGAGAAAAATATCGAATGGTTTCACTTATAACAGGAATATAGGAGAATCAAATAAGAAAGAGACATTCAGCAAGGGAGGGAGAGGGAAAATGCTCAAAATGGGAGCGAAAAGAGCACAAGGGATTATGGTGATGGTTCACGAGTGAATCGGTGGTAGGTAATCTATGGGGAATACACAATAATGTAAAAGATATGAATAAAAATTAAAAAATGAAAAAAGTTAAAAAAAGAAAATGTGATTAATTATACTAATATATGGGGGAAATATGAGGATTTTGAGTTCATGCATACATATAACATGCTCAGTCCATTAAGTGGTTAATGTCAGAAACTTAGGAAATAATACTTCACATTTCCCACATATGCCCTAACAAATTAAATAAAATAGAGAAACATTAACATAATATTAAAATACCAGTTCAATATCTAGAATTTGCCAATTGTAAAAGGTGTGGCCTCTTCCTCTCATGAGTTTACTGTCCCAGTGTCACTCTATACATAGTTTAATTACAGTTTTTCCTACCCTTTCCACCATGTGGTTGCTCCTGATGTATGGGATAGCCATCCACTGTCTCACAGGGGTTGCTGACTTTGTTTTGTTGTGATTTGGCTGTGAATATTTGAAGGAGGAGACAAGGTATCTTCACTCTGCCTCCATCTTATGTCAAAGGAAGAATTCTCTTCCTTTTAGCCCAGCTCACCAGGAATTACCAGGCACCATGGCAAGTTAATTTTAAAAGGCACATGGAAGAGTAAATGTACAACAGCCATACCATCCTTGAAAAAGGGGATCAAAAGAGATTGAGATTACCCCACCGAATCATAAAACATATTCTACAGTTATGGCAATTACGCGCATGGTACGTTGTGAAAATAGATGACTCATTCAAAGGAACCAATAACAAAGTCCAGAAACAACAATTCGTGTGTGTGTGTGTGTGTGTGTGTGTGTGTGTGTTTATGTGTGTGTATTGAATTTTTGGCTAATTCTGATCCCAAAGAAACAGTAATCTCCTCTGTGCCTTACTTAATTTCAGAAAATAATAGGGGACATATTTTCTTCTTCCCCATATTTCTATTCTGCCAAGAGAGGAAATATGACTTCATCACATACTCTCCAAATTTTCATTCTACTTTCTCTATCCTGAAGCCATATTCATGTCCTCCTGTTTTAAGAGTGAAGAAACAATTCTACTCTATCATTTACTTTTTGAGTTGACTTGTATAATCTATTTGACTTCTTTATGAGTTTGAGTGCTCTGCTATTGAGTGAGGACAATAATAGAGCCTCTCCTATAAGAGGATTTATAAGATTAAATGAGTTCCAGTCATTAAATTGAATGGTGTCACTTGTGGGATGCAATCATACAGCTATGCTATTTGTCACTCTCATTACCCCATTTATTTCCTTTCTGTGAGTCTAGGTTTCCTCTGTTTCTGGATGGATATCAGAGCAGGCACATTTTTTTCTAGCAACTTTTAGGCAACACAGACAGTTCTCTAATCATAAAATATAATCTCAGTTTAATTCACAATGTATTTAAACCATGTATAGTCAAAACTTTAATCTTGTTTCAAAGTTAAACCATATTACACTCTCCCCATCTCAGACCATTTTTATGGCAGGAAGGCTGTGACTGGAAAATAAAAATTTGACAGTTTTTTCTTAGTTTCCTCAATTAACTTTCTCCCACTTTCATCTTCTTGCTAATAGGGAGGAGGAAGGGCAAAAACATATAAGGAGAGAGAATTCTTCCTTTGACAGTTTTGACATAGCAGTTCAGTATCAGTGCCTTATGGACTTGGCAGACACTTAACGCTGAATTTTTGTTGATACTGGTATGTGTTTTCTGGAGAACACTGTTTCTGGGATTTCATAAAAGGATTTGCCTTTAATAAGGACAAAAACATCCTTATTCATGCTGGTTACTTACTCTTTTTCAGCCCAAAGATATTGCTTCCTTCTTTCTGAGGTCTGTTTCTCCTGATAGGAGCTAAGATTGTGATTTCAATCTTACTGCTTTCACTTATATGTGGGTCTTTGAAAAAATGCCTTTCATACCCCAGCAAATTTAGGAGTCCTCTCTGATCTGAAAGCAGTTACCGCTTTACTATATTTTGGCAAAACAGCTAGACAGTCATTGCTGCTTGACTTTCCATAGGTCTCAGACCCCTCTCCACTGTGATCTTTTTTTTACATGTGATCCATGTTAAACCTCTCAAACCACTTTTATCGTGCTTCAGGGAACAAATGTCCTTCATCCCTCTTCCTTCTGATTCAAAGGGCATTTTTCTCCAATGAAATCTTCCCATTCTGGAGGTATTATACCCCAGACTTCAAACTATACTACAAAGCTATAATAATTAAAACAGCATGGTTCTGGAAGAAAACAGACACCCAGACCAATTGACCCAAATTAGTAACACAATCTAAAGCCACACATATATGGACAACTAATCTATGACAAAGAAGCACTGGAACAAGGACAGTCTCTTCAATAAATGGTGCTGGGAAAACTGGATTACTACCTCACACCATACACAAAGATCAACTCAAAATGTATAAAAGACCTAACTCTAAGTCCTGAAATCATACAATACATAGAAGAAAACATAGGCAAAAAACTTCATGACATGCATCTCAGAAATATCTTTAAAGACTCATCCTCCGAAACAATGTAAATGAAGGAAAAGATAAGCAGCTGGGGCTACATCAAACTAAAAAGCTTCTGTATAGCAAAAGAGACAATATCAAAGATGAAGAGACACCTCACAGATTGGGAGAAAATATTTGCACTCCACAAAACTGATAAGGGACTGATATCAAAGATCTACAAAGTGCTTACACAACTATCAAAAACAAAATAAAAAATCCAGTCAAAAAGTGGGCAGAAGAGCTAAGAAGACACTTCTTCAAAGAGGAAATGCAGATGGCAAACAGGTACATGAAAAAAATGTTCAACATCACTTATAATCAGGGAAATGCCAATCAAAACCACAATGAGATATCACCTTACACCAGTCAGAATGTCCCACATTAAAAAAAACTTAACAACAAGTGCTGGTGAGGATGTAGAGAAAAAGGAACCCTCTTACATTACTGGTGGGAATACAAACTGTCCCAACCACTATGAAAAACTGTCTGGAGGACCCTCAAGTTACTAAAAATGGATCTACCATGTGACCCAGCAATTTCACCCTTAGGAATCTACCCAAAGGACACAAAAACATTAATTCAAAAAGATATTTGAACTCATATTTGTCACAGCACTATATACAATAGCTAAAATATGGAAACAACCTAAATGCCCCCCAAAAGATGACTGGATCAAGAAGATGTGGTATACACAATGGAATACTCCTCAGCAATCAAAAAGATAAACTTCTGTCATTAACAGCAACATAGATGGAGCTGGAAGGGTTTAGGTTCAGTGAAATAAATCATCAGGAAAAAGAAAAATATAGATGGTTTCATAGGAACATAGGGAAATCATACAAAGGATGAGGGAAAAAAAGACAAAACTAGCAGTGAAACTATAAATTGGAGACATTCATCAGGGGAGGGGAGGGAAAGGAATCAAAATGGGAGGGAAGAGAGCAGAATCTATGGTGATGATTCCCTGGTGTCTTGATGGTGGTAATTTTATGGGGATAACGTCTGAGAGGAGAAATCAAACATTGTACAAAAAATGAACAATGATGTAAAAATAAATAATAAACAAAAAAAAACTATACACTTTAAAAAAGATAGAAACCTTCCCATTCTAATTTCTAACTTTTACTACTTTTATGCCATTGATATTGATGAACAAATAAGTCATGTAACTGGTTTCCTGATATTTGTATATTTTGCATAAAGGACAGCCCCACATTTTAAATGTGGTCATTTTTGTCTCTTGACCAAATTTTCATTTCAAAATAAAGAAATGCTCATTATTATTATAATTTCCCAAGGCAAAGAATAATCAGTGCTGGCACTGGGATAGTGGGAAAAGGAAATTTTGGTTCTGCTATATTTTTAGAGGAACAGTTAAGTGATACATTGTGTGTACAAGTGAAGTATTTTAAAAAATAATTCCATTCTACATGGAAATAAACTTTTCCAGTATTATTTATTAAATTGCACATATTTATAAACCTGCATGTATCAAGTTTCCATTGATGTCCATCTGCTTCTAAGCCCTCTACTTCTACTACTTTAGTCAGTTTCTTTGCCAGTGCTGCAACCTTCTAGTTATTGCAGCTTTGTGCAAATTCAATATGTTAACAGAGAAAATCCCCATCCACTTAGCCCTTTTCCACAAGAGAAAAGGCTTTCCTTGGAATTCTGTATTTAAAAATATTTAGAATTGGCATCTCAAAATTATAATCAATAATTGGATTCTCAATTCCCTAACTTTAGATTAGAAAAAGAAAGTGGTCTGTCATAATAAAACACATGAATAGACCTGTTGTCTCTCTTGAGTTACTGTCTCCCTCTTTATTCTCAGATAATTAATGGTGAATCTTGGCCAGTCACAAACACAAAAGACACAAAAGTGTCTTCTCATGGGAGACACCAAGCAATAGACTTCCGTCTAACCTCTAGTGGAGATTAATATTAAGTACCATGCATGTAAGATTATCTCGGAAACTAATGCAAGATAGATATACAGGTTAGATAAGGGCCCACACTCTGTTTTATTCACTTGTTATATGATACATGAATTGCCACGTGAAAGTAGAATGATGGCCAAAAAACCCTTAATCCATTTTTAAAGAATATGGCAATAGTTCTTGACATACTCTATCTTTTACTTTTCTCATTTAGAGTCTGGTAATATTTCCAGGTCAAAATATAATGATCCAACTCTTATATATGCATTTTCACTACTGGGAATCCTGAAATGAATGAAAAAGTCTGTGAATAATTTCAGTCTTATTTTCTGTGTGGCATTCTGAGCGTCTCGCCTGCTTCCTGCAGGTGAAGTTAATTGTCACTTCTTTCTTGCCTTTTTACTTTCTCTCTGACTTTACTTCTACTCTGGCACATTTGTCTTAACACAATTACTTATTTTCATCCTTGGACGATTTCATTTACCACTTTCCTGAAGTTTTCTCATTTCTTCTTCCATTGAGCTTTGAACAGTAATTTCTTCATTATACCATACTTTTTAAGCCTTTTTCTACATTTAGTTGGGTGTAGAAGGCTTTCCTCAGAAAGTATAAATTCTTCTTTGTGTCCCCAGTCTCTGGCTGAATGCAAGGAAATTTGGAACCCACAAGTCAGTAAAATAAATGAATTATCTCAAGTTTTCACCAATCACCTCCATGGAAAGAGGAATCTTAAACCAGACACATCTACAATACTTAAAGTAGTATTTAGAAATTTTATCTTCATGTCATTTCATCTCCAAATATACAATATTTAAAAACTAAATTCATCATCTCTTTTATCAGTGCCCTTTCTTCGATTAGAACCCTTTCCTAACTTCTTACAAAGTCTTGAGTTAATTGTTTTGAGTCAGTCTTATTCTGTTTTCGTTCATCTTGTATCTTGCCAGCCATCAATTTCTATGGATGAGATTTTTCTTCTAACATTTCCAACAATTATTCTTTCCTTTTTTTCCTCAAAATGACAACCAAATTGAAGGCATGCATTTTCTGATGACTAGACTATTGTTATAAACACCTAACATGGCAATTTATAGACATTCAAAGGACACGTACTAATGGGTGACCATCTATTCATTTCTAGACAGTAATATTTGTGTTTCCCATACAGATGGAAGGTTATCCTGAAGATGTGTTTGCAGAGATCCCTGGTCCACATGCTTCAGTTGCCACATCTGTCAAGACTTGTAGAGTTAAACATATTGAATTCATTGGTGATGTTTTTGCCACCAACTTGGTTTTAGAGGATGTTATAAAAGTTAATTAACAGGGACATTGTCTATAAAGCTGGATATTGAAGTAGCCCCTCTAATCTCATTTATTTACCCATTGATCCTTTTAAAGGCCCCATCTTATCCTCTGTATTCCAACATCCCTCCCTTTAGTTCTCACTATCCTGGAGTATTATTCAAACATCAAGACTTCCCACTTTTCCATTGAATCCTATTTTCTTAGGTTAGTGATCTTATAAGACAATACCCAATCCGATTCACTCATCAATTTGTTCTATAAATATTTAACAAGCCCATTAGGTTCACAATTATTTAAGGCACTGAAAATAAAAACTAGCCCTTGCAAAAATGCAGCTGCCTGGTTTGCCAGCTCCCTGCCTGCCCCCCCCCCCCAACCATATCAACCTGTCAGGTTCTTAGAAAGGCAGTCAGTTGTGGTTACGAGTATGATCAGATGATTTATGGATTCAGCCCTTAGCTGTACCCCTCTTAGAATGTAAGGTACTGAAATTACTTAATCTGTTTTCAGTCACCTCATCTATAATAATATTTTAATATTTTATTCAGATTGTAAGCATTATAGAAGAATATAGCTCAAACTGTTAAAACTATCCAGGTACGTATTAGGTATGCTATAAAGAGTGGCTATATAAATATTAGCTATAATATATTGGCTATTAAGAGGAGGCCTTAAATGCTCTGGGCAGTGCAGGTCTTGAGACTCATAGGGGTGGAGGTATAGAGGTCACACTGTGAATTCTCTGCCTGTATATTATGTAAATTTGATTCATATTGATTATGTGATTGATTGATTGATTGATGCCCTTGGGATAGTGAGTGGGTTTTAATAATAAATTGATACAGAAGCTAAACACAACTGACCTTTGAAGGGAGACAAAACCAGATTCAAATCTTTCTTTGCCACCTATGTGCCCTGTAAGAAATGGGGTCAATGACTCTACAATCATACATTCATTTAATCAATGTTTACTTGGCACTTAATGCATGTCAGACACTATTCCAGACCCTGGGGATAAAGCACTGAGCCAGAGAGTTGTGACCTTGACACTAAAGGTGCTTAGAGTTTGGTGAAAGGAGGAGAAAACATGTAAGCAGATAAGTAAAAGATAATTTTAGCCACCTCCAAGGGTGAGGGCTTAGGTTTGTAAATTCTCTAAGACTGTGAGTAGCCAGCATGGCAAGAGCTCGTAGTCTAATGTGGGAACTAACCACAAAAGCAGATATTTGTCATACTGTGCAGAAAAGCAATGAAGCAATAAGCAGCATTACCATGGGGTGGGAGAAAGTGAGACCTCTAGAGTAGAAGGGCAGACTGAGGCCATCAGCAGGAGGAGTAGAATGGGGGTTGGCAAGGGAAGAACGGCAGTGAGCTTTTTGAGACCAGCACTGCCATTTCAGGCTATTCTTTTCGCTTTGGCCAAATCCTGTTGCCTGAATTATTTTCAGGTCAATTTAATTCACCACATTAGACCTCTCCTGAAAATATTTTATTTTCTTAGATCGCTCCCAAATGCTCAAGGCAGTATTTTTTTCTAGCTGCTCTTTTCAACCTTTCCAAGGTGTTTACTAGATTTGCAAGCACAGCCCAAAGGAGTTAGGTAGTACTAATCTGCTGCAAAATCCTTTTAGTTCCTCTAGTCTCATCAGGATAAATGATAAACCTTTTTTTTTTTTTTTTTAAGTTTTTGCTACTGCCTTTTCCACATCTTTCTGTTTAACTCTTCCATTTCCTGATATCAAATTCACCTTCGGGAAATTCTACCTGGTGGGAAATGACAGCACTTCCCGGCCTAAACCCTTCTGGCCAGAGTCCAGCTTCCTAGCAATTGACCCATCACTTTGGTCTCCAAGCTGGACAATGCAGAGCCACCTCAAAGAGCTCTTACAGGAACCCAGTGAATGTAAACAAAATGAGATCATTGCGATGAGTGCATTGCAAACACCAAAACCCTTAGCTGGACTTTTAAAAATGCACCGTCAAGTTTTGTTCAAAGCCTCTAGGCTTCAATAAAAGTCTAAAATGATTTATAGGAAAATCTTCATTAAAAGCATAGTTAATCTATGTGGACAAACACTTGTCACTGTAAGGATCTCCTTTCTTCTTTAGGATGGACTGGAGTCTGTTTTATATAGAATTGTAATAATTTATAATTTGACAATTACTAAACAGTATGAAAGTAGGATTTCTTTCAGCCTTCAATGCCAGAAAAACATCTCATTTGGCCCTCGTCTTGAATTTAAGGGCTGCATGAATCTGTGGATCATTTCTTGCCTTTTAATCCCATCCACAAAGTAGATGTCAAATTGATCAATCACTACAGTCAAAGAGGAGGACAAAATTTAGACTGGACTATTTCTAGCTTGCTGAGAAAGTTAGTGAGCTGTACGATTGCTTACAATTTCCTTGTGATTATCAATACTGTACAGAAAGCACCCTGAAGTTGAAATTGTTGAAATTGTTGCATAACATCTGGAAAAAAGGATGTCGGCTCTCATTGGCTGAGTTTCCTGACTATGTGCTCACGACCTTGATGAGCATTAACAGATAAACTGAAAAGATTCTTCTTTGTTTTCTCTCCTCACCTGACAGCTCTGACCCTTGAACTCCCAGGATACAACTGTAACTTCTGCCACAAGTCCTTGAAACTTAACTTCACTATTTTCATTACCAAACCCTACCTGACCCTTTCATGTCTTGGGTTAATGCTCTACTAATTAGATAGTTGTACAAACTGAGACCTATTACTGCTTCCCAGTAATTCTTGAATATGTGACAATATCCATATTCTAGCAGTCATAAATATGGACAGTTGCAGAGCACTAAGATTGCAGTAGAGACTATTTAAATATTTATTTTAAGAAAGCCCTTTGATTTGGGTAGCAACATAGCAATGCTCAGTAGGGTTTGATAATTTCCTAAAAAGTGTGAATAATCTGGTATAAACTATCACAATTGAAAGATCCACTTCAAGCATGATGTCTACTTTTAGAAGCTCAGAGGTGCATTTTTTTTTACTATTAACTAATTTCAGAAATTTATTTGAATTTTACTAGTTTCTTGATTGATTAATGTCAGAAAGACAATTCATATAAGTATATGTATCTGAAATATGTATGAAAAGTTCTGGTTTATATCAACCAGAGGGAAATAATATAAAGACATAATTTCATAATTTCACCAGTTTCCCATTATGTCCTCATTCTGTTCCAGGATCCAATCCAGGGTACCACATTGCATTTAGTTACAGTCTTTCCAAAGTCTCTTCTGATACGTGATATCTTTATGACATTACTGCTAATGTTAACCTTTATGATTTAGTAAATGTGGTATCTACCAGGATTCTCCCCTGAAGAATCACTATTTTTATCTTTTCATAATTTATTAGGAATGCATTTTTAGTTTAAAAGATCCCAGCTTTCTAAGAAACTTTTATTTACTTACTTTTATGTTTTGTAAATCTTCCAGGAAGAAGGAAAACATCAACTTATTTGAATTTCTTCCTGGAATCTTACATAATTGAAAGTCATCTTTTCAATAAACATTCAAAAATATTAAAATATAATTCAACCTAATACTGGCCATTTCATATAGAACATTTACATCAATATAACTGAATAAATGACTGCAATGCATTTGAGCTGCTCTTGTCATTGATTGACTAGGTTTCCTAGAACTTAAAAAAGCTCGCTTGCATGGATAATCCTTATGACAATCAATCAAGAAAGCACTTAAAGAGAACCCCTGTTTTATACAGAAAAGCAGAAGTAATATATTTATGTGAAGTGTTTGAAAAGTTTTAATAAAAAATATATATCTGAAATATATATGAAAAGTTCTGGTTTATATCAACCCAAGGAAATATTAATATAAAGGCATAATTTCATTTAAAATTATATATAACCCCCCTCAAACAATTTCTTGTCAGAAAAAAACTTGTATTGGTAATAAAACATTATCTGTGACATATTTTTAATGTAAAATATTTGTATCGGTCCCATTATCCCTATTGGTTGCTCAGGTTTTGTTAACTATGTTCAGCTGAGCCACATCTGTGCACTTTCTGAACCTCCAAAGCTAAGGAGGAGGATTGTGGGCACAGTTCACACTTGACAGAAAAATCAAATAATTGGAACATTAAAATTATACTCACAATATTAGACTTGACACTGACCAGGAAAGCTTCTCGAGAAAATATAAAACCATGTCTTCCTGTATCTGTAGAATATTTGTGTAATTGCTACAACAGTGAATGATTAATTTTTAAAACCTAAAGTGCATATGCAAATATAGAAGATCAGCTATGTGGCTATCGGAATGCTGGCATATCTGATGACAGACTTTCAAGAGTCTCTTTTATTCAAAGTTCTGTTAGATACTGGGGAACAAGGTAGTACTTTGATGTTTGTGAGACAGATTCCAGCATAAAAAAAGAGAAGGATCCCCTTCCAGCTTTTGTGGGTAATAAAGCATAATTTCAATAGCATCTGTAATGCAAGAACAGGGTGTCTGTTGGTAGTAAGAAAGTTTGAAGGCATTAGCTGTGGTTGTGAAAGCACTGGAAATGCCCAGTCAGTGGTTGAGAAGGCACCAATAATGTGCCATGTATGTTGCTATGGGGTAAGTGCTAGACTGTGGCTAGAAGGGGTCTCAGCAGGATAGTTTGTAGAGGCAACTCCAAGTTCGTCTTATTCAAAGCCAGTTTTTCCAAATTGTGATCTTATAATGATATTTAACTAGCTTAAAACACAATCATATAAACCAGTTTGGTTCATTGTTGAGTATCTGAAAACTAACTATACCTTTCTAAACACACATGCCAACACCAGCGACAAAATTAGGAGGTAATGGCTAAAGTACAGACTTGAAGAACTACCCACTGGGAATTATAACCATAACCTCCAATTCCTAAACAGCTAAATGGCAACAAATAGAATAATACATCTTAAAATATGCCCTTGTTTTATGCCATTTCCTGCCCCCCACCCAAGCCTGAAGACCATTACTCTTCAAAAACATGAAGAGCAGTACATAGAGTGGCCACATGGTGTCAGGAGCTACATACACTTATAAAAGAACTAGATTTTTGAGTTTGGAAAAGAAACAGAGTATTTTTTAATGACTTGCCTTCCTAATTTTCTCCAATTTTGATGTTTTGACCACTCATGACATTTTAATACTATTCCAAACAATTTGGCTCAAGATATTCATAATTAGCATTGTTTTGCATTTCTGATGTGCAGATGATTAATAAATCTCTGGACATATTAATTTAACATTTGTGTTAATATGTTTGTGCAGCCTGACTGTAACAAGTAACCCCTCTAGAGATAAACCATGACAGGGTTGGTTCAGAAAGAATAATGTGATGTAGAAAGAGGAGGAGGCTGGAAGTCAAGCAACCCTCACTTAATAGTCCAGTCGTTACTTGAGTGATCGTAGATAGGTAACTAAGTTTCAACACATTTGAAAAATGAGGATAACAATGCCCACCTTAACAAGAATGAATGTATTGTTTAACTGATATAATTAATATATGTTAATTGTCTTAGCTGGTATCTGGCACAGATGGGCCCTTAACAAATTATGAATTGGAAATCATGTAGATATGCCTACTTGAACATTCTATGGCTCAAGTATCTAGAATTTGCTAAGACTTTCTTCAGCCTTTGTTAAATCCTTTTGAATGAAGAATGTATCAATATTTGCTAATTTCATTATGTTAGTATTTCAAGTTTCAAACTACTTTGAAATGTAAGGAATAAATTCGTGGAACCATCTTTCATGCCTTACAATCCATACACTGTAATGTATTCATATTAGGAATTATTTAGTTTTTGACCAATTTTCTTTTCTTGTATGACACATTTAATTAATATACCTCAGTCTTTCAGAAATTTCACTTTGTTCTCCAATTTTATATTGTTTTTAATTTTTCATGATCCGAAAAGTTGTAAAACTTTACCCAGAATGGAAACAAAGTATACAGATGGTCCTCTCTATGCAGCTTCCACATCCACAGATTGAACCAGTTATGGATCAAAAACACTGTACAGTTAGGCTGTATGCAATACTTTGCTGTTTTATGTAACGGAACTGAATATGTGCCATTTGGTATTCATGGGAGGTCCTGGACCAATTCCCAGCAAATATTGAGGAACGACTGCATGTCATACTTGAAATCCTGAGGTTGGAGAAATAAGCGAGTACATCTACATTAGACTTTCACTCCTGTCCCACCGTTCTGAACGGCAAGGAAATATTAGAGACAGGTGAAGGAAGGGATACTACATACCCAACTCGACAGAGTTTAGCTCTGACACCATGTCCTCATGTGGGCTTTTCTTTCACTTATTCCTTTTGACTGTCCTCATTAGAATGGGGATATAGTGTAATCATTACAAGTATACACAAAGGGATTTTAACAGAGTTCTGTGTGACTGCAAGTCAGTGATACCCAGTTTAAGATACAAAGTCTTTCTGAGCCTTGCTTAAAACATAAGAGGAATACATACTTGAAATAGTGATAAAACCAACCAGTCACAAACCCTAGCAAACTAACTGTAATTGAGGCTTTGAAAGGGCAAGAGGGAATGACACTCTGTGGAGAAGGGCATAATGGACTATGGTAGGGCTCTATGGGTGCCTTGGGGGTGGGTGTGGTAGGGTGGCATGCATCTGAGGACGTGTGATCCTGTATTCCTGAATCACATACAGTGTTATAAATCGGTGTTACTTTGATTAAAAAAATATGTCTTTGTAACCAGTGTGTTACCAATTCAAAAATTGATGACATTGCAAATAACATATGTACATAACCTAAAAATAAATGACTATATAAAATATAGAAAATCAAAGATATGCATCTGTATTGATCTTGTTAATGTTTCTCTGCAACATAACCACATAATTTTTTTAACCACTTAGGCAAAGAATAATTGTACTCTTTTCTTTTATAATTTAATGAGCCATATAATTTTCCATCTAAATGAAAACTTGGTAGAAGCTAATGTAATTACTTATTTATTTCCCACACTAGCACAAAAACAAATCCAATATAACATTATCTAAACTATGGAATAAATAATACTAATATGATTCTTTTGGCAATCATCCACAAATACTGAACTATTGAGTTACTTTGTTCTTGATGTAACAGTAGTAATTTCTCTTTCTGTTGGAGTTATTCTTGTAGTCAACAAGCATTGCCATTATATACTGTGCTTCTGTATTTTAGATTTCTATTTAATATAAAAAAATCACTGTTGTTTTAATAATTTAAAATATTTACTACTGGTCAATGTGTATAGAGTTATGTAAGCTAGCTCTAAAACCCTTCAAATAATTAAATGAAACGTACAAGTTTTTTGCTACACTCAAATATAGAAATTACTTGGTCTGGCTTGTATAATTCTCTCAGCTACCTTCCTCCTTCATTACACTGTTCAAGGAAAGTTTTGTGTCATATTTTCACCTTTAATTGGATAAACAACAGCTAATTTATTGCTCAGGGCAACTGGTTAAGCCAAGAATCACAGAAATATGGGAGAGAGACAACAAGTTTCTGTCATTCTTGGAGGTATATGTGAAATAAATAAAGAGATGTAACAAGGGAGAGAAGAGTCTAATAACACCCAGAATTTAAACAATTGGAACTGTGTAGTTTTGGGCTCTAGCAAAGAGAACAATTGGTAACCTTGCTGTTTGATTTCCTGCACTATAAACTCTTCTAACTACAGGGACAGATTCTATTACTCTATAGATCCCCCAGATGGACACCAAAATCACATATTGAGCAGTATGACATTAATTGAGGAAGGCACTAGGCTTAGAAATGAGATAGAGTTGTAAAACTTTTCTCAAAAGTGGTCAAGCTAGCATGTGAAGGAATAAATTAAGTTGACTGAAAATGTATGTCACCAATGAATTTAATTTTTATTAAGGGCCTACTTGTGAATCATGAAGTGGTGACTCTTCTGTAGGCACTTAATAATCGAGACCTGGATTGAATTTGAAACCACAGCACTCATTTGTATTTTTATATTTGATTTAACAGTTCCTTCAGAACTCACGGTACAATTCTAAGGATATCTAATGAAATGTATTATTTGAATAATCAACTTTGTTGACTTAGCTATAGCAATTCAGTTCCTGAAATTAAATTGCTAACCCTGTGAAAATAGCGACATTTAAATGGAATAATATGAGAATCTTTCTTAAAACTTAAATTGATTTTTTTTCTTGTAAAACATTTTGCAAACTAAGAAGACTAGAATTGAAAGGAAATGAAAACTTTTGAGGCCCCATTATAAAGATTTCATCCTTTTAGCTTACCTGGAAATCTGTGAGCCAGAAAAACATACAAGTACATTGTCATATTCTTTGAACTAATTCTTTAAAGGAAAGTTGAGAATCTAGGGATAGGAAGGGAGAGGGGCCAAAGTAGGGGAGGGAAGAGCACAAGGATTTGGTGGTGGATCAAGGGTGCAGTGGTGGTAGGAGAACTACAGGGACCACATCAGGGGGTAGAAATCAAATACTAACCAAAAATTAGCAATGATATAAGAAAATAAATAAATAAATAAATTTAAATATTAATTATGACCTTTCTATCAATAAATTCTGTTGGTACCATTCTTAAAAAAAAAGAAAGATGAGGGTCTAGTAATAAATTATTGAATTATTGTATTTTTGGAATGATAAAGTTTTATACCCTTAGTTTCTCACATTCAGTGGGGGTAGTGAAGAGTTGAGTGGAGAATAAAGGAAGAAGTCAAACTGGGATGAGAAAGAATGTCTTACTACTCAAAAAGTCATTTGCTGTGCACTCTGGGTCTTGATGGAATAATAGAATCTGTCTGTAGAAAAAGCAGGATTTATGTCTAATTTTCTTCTCTATGCAATGTAGGAAATTAAATATGCAGATTGCTAGTGTTACTAATGTTCTCTTTCATAGAGTCTAAACCCCACTGTTTCCTGATAGTTTATAATCTGGAGGTTATCAGACTCAAACTTCTTCACGAGAGAAATGTCAAAGAAAACAAGTACCTTCTGACGCTTGGCAGCATTTAATGAACGAGAGGATTAGTATAAGTTATTTATCAGCTATCACACACTGTTGGCAGTAGGCTCCAAAAAAACCTTTTACGCAGATGCAGGAAGAGACATGGGCAAGAATCTGCATCTCTGCCATCATTGGCAATGGATGAGTCACAATGCAGGCAGCAGTAAAAGAATCAACAATTTCTAGTTACATCTCTGTGACTAGAAGTCGAAAACATAACTGTGTCTAAAGAGGAAGAAGCAGGATATGCAATGTAAATGAAATGACATTCAATTTCTGTAAATTAAAACTACACAAAACAACACTGCATGTTTTTTGTCCGTACAGAATTATAAAAGTTGGACTAATTGGTGGGGAAAGAAGAATGAGAGTAGCATAGAAAATGAAGGCAAATAATAATTAAAAGAAGAAAGAGCTGGCACGAATTAATGATAAGTTTGCGATTAACTGTGATTAATCCTTTGCATATCCAAGGCCCCCAAACAATAACAATAAAAGCAGAAGACTAGATATAGAAGATAAAATACTCCAGTGTGTGTGTTATTTATAGAAAGTAGAACCCATTTATGAACATCTCCTGGAAATTTCAGAGGAGGTACATTCAGCAAGTTTTCCAGTTAGAGAGGAATGATGAGTAATTAACTTTTAAATGATGAGAAATTACTTCAACAAATCCATTACTAGTAATTTGTGATTTATAAGAAGTCAATGATAATAAATGCATTTGGTCTGTCATGTTTACTGTCCTATTCTAGAAGGACACTAAGAAGGATTTTTTTTTGAAAGATTCGTTCCAGTTTTTACTGTTGTGCATATTTTCATCATAAGATTAGAATAACAATCTCAACAGAGAGATGTCCACAGTGAGTGTTTTGGGAAAGCTAATCTCCAAGATTTGGAAAGGATAATAATATGTGCGTTCTCTTAATTGCTTTTGTCCTATCTTTTTTGTGTTCATTTCAGTATCTCACAATTAGTTCTATTTACATTTGGGGTTGGATAACTCTTAAGTGTATGTTGAGGAAGGGCAAGCTGTTCTGTGCATTTTTTTTAAAGATTTATTTATTTATGCATACAAGCTGGGGTACAGGTCAGAGGCGTGGGGCGGCGAGAGGATTCACCAGAGACAGAGTGGGGAGCAGAACAGGCAGATTGGCGGAAATACACTGCTGAGAGGAGCAGCGGGTGAGACAGGAGAGGTCTGCTGCGCCATGTGGGAATCTCCCCTGACGGGCATCGAACTTGCGCCACAGCTGCCAACAGCTCCACAGCACAGCGCTTAACCGCTATGCCACCAGGGAGGCCTGTTCTGTGCATTTTATAATGTACCAGCATCCCTGGTCTGTACTCACTAGAGGTCAGTAGCACTACTCTCCCAGTTGTTACAACTAAATATGTCTTTATACATTGCCCAATGTCTCCCAAGAATTTAGCAGAATGTTAAATCAAGTTTGAGTAATTCCTAAGAAGTTAATGAGATTTGTTGTTTTGCACTTATGAGTTGTTATGATTAGAACCATTTCCTATACTTCTTGGCTACTTGCTTCTGTACCCTTCACATACCCAGAGGGAAACTGATACACCAAATAGGACCACCCCTCTCAATGCCATCAAGGGGGAGCCCCAAAATTTGAATTCCAGCAGCATTACATAACAGCTGTATGACACTGTCTGTAAATGGACAGGACAATAATACTTCAGCAGGTTGTTTGGAAAGTTAAAAAGGCAGCAATGTATGCGAACTACCCATCATAGTGTCAGCTCAGTGTTGGCATTAAATGCACCTAAATGCTTTTTGTTTTTCCCTGTTAATTCATTCTACTAATTGTACTTCTATTTTACCTTTGTTCTTCTGAGTATTTTTGCATTTCTGCTCAGCTTAGATAATATTCTTCAGTGAAAGATTTATTCAAGTACTGGAGAAATTCAAGAGTTGTACTATATTCGCCTATTTTATTTCTCAAGTTAAAAAATGAATTTTCACTAATGACATTTACAGTTGCTGTATAATTCATCCTGTATTTGGTCAATGCACTTAATTATATGATTTGCTTAATGTTAGAATTTAACAAAATTATTTCTTACTATAGCCATTCCTCTTAAAATCTTTTAACATTAGATTGCATTTTCTTTAATCGTTACAAATAGGGAGGATAATTTTATTGCACTTGCATAATTGTTAAAATATATCATTATATACATTTACACATTTTCCATATACATAACTTAAATCATACACTGCACATAATAACTTACAAATACTTGTCTTTGCAACTAAATTTATTTTTTTTCTAAGAAGACTGGCAAAGTAGATTGCCTAAAGATATGTTTGTTTTCTTGAAAAAATGAAACATTCTGTACAGACCAAATGTTGTCTTTCTGGAATTTTACTTTTAAAAAATATTTTTATTGTATATAATATTGTATATAATATTATAATATTATATTATTATAATATTATATTATAATATTATATATTATATAATATATAATATTACAATATAATATAATATTGTATATAATGTATTGTATATAATATTGTTTTACATCATTATTTCCATAGTAAAAGAGTAGGCCCCCTCTTCAGGCATTGTTTCCATAATGTACCCACCATCAAAGAACCCAGAGTCCACCATCATAGACCATTGTGTTCCCTCCTTTCTTTGTTCTCATCCCTCTCCTTCTCCTTCCCCCTCCCACTCTGGTTGCCCCCATGCCACAGTCCGCTTTCAAGAGACAGAAAGTAACAGTAATTTGTTCTATGACCAAATTTTAGGAGCAGATCTCCCCATGGCCTCTGTTTCCTCCTCTTTTTCAGTTTTATCCACTTGACTTTTTATAACACCCCTCCTATCCCACTTTCCCCACATAGAGTTAAAATAATCCTCATACACTTTACTTAAGGTGAGGAAATTTCAGTCATGACTCTTTATAAATGTAATGTACTATCAACTGCTAATTCTAATTTTAGATTCTCAAATTGTTTTATAACAGAGATAAAGATGTGTAAATGAGGGATAGACTTGTAAATGGAGACATGCAAGTTTGGTCTCCAGTGATTTTTAAGAAGGAGACATGTTTTGTTACAAAATTTAGGGCTTTTTTATGCTTATTAGTGCTAATGGGTAAAAACCTAGACCTTCACAAAAACTCCCTATGGGACACACTCTAGAAGCCTCCAAAAGTATCCCCAGAGTCCGCTCATAGAAAATTCACCATTCTATGTTCATGTTCTATTCAGACCTTCAACTGCTTGGCTGATATCCATACTTGTTGGTGAGGATGATCTTCTTTACTCAGTCTACAATTCAAGTGTTAAGTTCTCCTGGGAACACCTTTGCAGACACATCCAGAAATAAGATTTTACCAGCTGTCTGAGCATCCCCTTTGCCCAGTTACTTTGACACATGAAATTAGCCATCACAGATTGCAAAGCGCTTAATAAAAATACATTTGGCATTTGTAAAAGATTGTACCTGCAGCTCTGTCTTCCCTTCAAAGCATACGGTTTTGTTTTGTTTTTTTCATCCTACCTATCATGTGACCAGGTGGTTAATGGTGAGTGTAGAATCCAGGGTATAGAGAATTCCTGTTGCAAGGGTTTGGTTGTTCCGTACCCGGAGGGCCTGAAATGTTTTCATGGAGCACGGTCCTGGAGACAGCTGGCTCTTCCACTGTTCACTGGACACAGCTCCGACACCTACCAGAATTTTCTTCCTACCGGGTTGCTTATTAAATGAATTGCACGCTGAATGACAGCCTAAGGCCTCTGAGAAATAAGCAAATTACCATTTTTGTTTTTCATTAGTGGCGTATGACCTTGCTTATGAACTTCATGAAAGATGCCACAAGAAAATTTTAATGAAGAATCAATACAACTAAGATAAAAAAATGAAAAATTTCAAATTATGGGGCAGAAAAAGAGAAAAAAGAAGCAACTTCACACAACAAAAAAGAAGCAACTTCACACATTAAAATAAAAAGTTATTTTAATGGCTGACACAGTAGGGTGTTATTTTTTAACACACACCATGTTAAGTAGGTGTTTAATTTTGTTAAAATAATTAACATGCCTACATTGATATATACTTAAGAAATTTAAGACTGCTTTATATAAATTTCTTTAAAATGCTTTCTTAAGTATAGGCCACTAATAAGATGCCAGATCTGTAATCCTCTTGGATTTCAGTGATCTTCAAGTTATATAAAGAAGGTTCTTCCCTGCTAAAGTTAACTTGGTAAAACTGACAAACCAACTTTTCAAAAATTTTTCAGAAATGCAAGTAGGACTGAACAACTCATTTGTTACACCCAGAAAACTCAGTCCCTGTGCATCCTTTTTGCTCTAAAGTATTCAGGCCTCCAGTACAAAGTAGGTTTTGTATTTTTACTTGTGCTAGGTCTCTGTGAAACAGATTATAAGTATAGCAGGTGTTTACATTTGCTGTGAACTCGTGACTAACAAGGTTCAGGCTATGTTGGCTGAATACCTGCAGAAGTAGGTCAGCACACTTAAAAGAAAATAAGATCACAGCTCCAATCACTTGGCCACCTTTCTCATTAATTCGTTAATTCACCATTCATTCATTTAACAATAATATTTTTCACTTACATGTGCAAAGCGTCAAGTTAGGTGCAATGAAAGGAAGAGTTACACGGCATGCGCTGGTTTTTGGAAGTTCATGTTACTGCTAGAAACTGCATCACCAAACCTTCAACCCAGGGATAGTTCAAGAGCTATTGCAGAGATCTCACTATTTCCAATATATTTTTAAAGTTTGCACAGTGGTAATGTTATCTGCAATCAACTTCAATGATGGAGAGAATGAGTCTCAAAATTGTCAAGTGGCCTTGGATATCAGCACATCCATCTTTCCTTGCAACTCACTCCTAAAACTGTTTGCATCACATGTGCAGAAGTGAATTATCAGGAAACTATCTATAGTCACAAATAACTGTTTTATTCTTAAGGCTTGTGTAGTGTGACCCTACCACATGTTATGCGTTTTTATTTTGCTCTGTGAGTCTGTGGGCACGTGGATGGCCTTTTCTTTTCCATTTCCTCTACATCTAATGCTTAATATCTTTAGCATAAATAGTACTGCATAACCTTTTCCTTGTTAGGAATGTTTGAGAGCCCATCGCTTTGTTCTCTTATGCTATGGAGTCAATTGTTAAATGGCAATGCTGTTTCCAGAGTATAGAAAACATGGAAGTAATTTAGCAAGAGTATTTTTTTCCTCCCAATAATGGCATAGGAGACCAGTCTGTACATATTATGGCCAGCCTGAGTTTTGCCAAAGGCAAAATGCTGAGGTTTGTCAAAGGCAAAATTCACTTGGCTAATTCCCTGCTTAACACCTGTCTTTTGTGTTCAATTACTTGTAGGATAGAAACCCAAACTTTTAGCATGGTCTCAAGACCCAACAGGATCCTGTCCCTTCCTGCCCCTGCAGTTTCAAGTTCCCATCTCCCCTTCCTTCTCCACATTCCAGCCATCTGACATCCTTCCATTCTTTGTGCTCCTGACTTTGGAATAGAAATGCCTGGTTCTCGGTCCTCCATTGGATATTTACTAACTCTGAGTTTTTAGTCAAGGTGCTTATTATCTCTGAACCTCAGTTTCCTCATCTGTAAAATGGATGTAAAAATGGAGCCCACTGGACAGTTTTGTCATTGTGAGGATGAAATAGTCCATCTAAAAGTGTCCACTTGTGCCTGGCCCACAGACAGGTCTGTAGGAGGAATTCTATTATTCGCCATTCTTGTTTAAGCACGTTAACCTGTGCTTTTGTTTCTTTTTGTAATGCTATCCCCTTATCCTTCTCTAAGTGGAACAACATAAAGCTAAAGGATGGTTATTCTTTAGATATCAACTTAAATGTTCTGGAAATGTGTCTGGAAAACATTTCCTTCCATTCTCATTAGATCAGATTTCCCTTTTATACTCTCCTAGAACGCTGAGTGTTCTTGATGGCATTTATACAATAATGATTAGATGATTAATTCTGCCTTCTTTTCATCCTGCTGCTTTCCGAGGATAGAAGCCCAGTTTGTCTCGCTTACCATGATGTAGCCCTGATAGCCTCTCATCCCTACTATAGGGGCAACTCTCAGTAGCTGAATTAACTAATGTATTTGCTTCTTTTCTCTTTATCCTCCTGTCCTCCTTTCAGCAAGGAATGATGTGGCTGGCAGGGAGCAGCCGGAGCACAAGGGCTCATCTATGCTCAGATGTGCACTTCATACTGCATCCCCAAGAGGGGAAGAGTGAACCTGCTTGGAGAGATGCAGAACTATAGACTAGGGGACAAGTTAATGGGTCAAAGGGATGTGAACACTACAGTTCTCATAAAAGAATGAATAACTGTCACAGCAGCATCCCTGAAATGAGAGCAGGGTGAAGCAATCATAAATGGCAGAAGTTACAAATGGAAGTGCACACAGATCTTGAGTATCCAATTATAGCTTGGCCTCTGGACAAAGCAAAACAATAGCAAAACGAGTCTTGATATCAGAGTAGCTGAGAACATGTTCTCTCTCTCTCTCTCTCTCTCTCTCTCTCTCTCTCTATATATATATATATATATATATATAATATTTAAATATATATAATATATAATATAATATATATTAATTAAATATATAATATATATATTAAATTATATATATTATATATATAATTTATATATTTATATATAAATTAAATATATAATATATTATATAATATATATATTATATAATATATAATATAACATATATTATATATTCTTCTAACATATATTTAATTAATATATATTATACTATATATTATATATATTTAAATATATATACTTTTATATATATATTATATATATATTTAATTTCTCTTTTCCTTTCCAGTGCTTAACAATTAAGTGCTGAGTGACTCCAGTTCCCTTTCTGATGCTTCAGTCTTTCCTCACTACCCAGAGTTAGCCAGAAGATGTCAGTCTTACAACTCAAACAGGAATCTGTCCCTCTCCTAACCAGCCTAAAAACAAGTCAATTTAACATACATGGACACAAAAAGACCTTTGAACTCCCTGATAACTCCAAACAATAGACATACAATTCTCTGCAAGATATTCTTTATAACAGTTTATTTTGGGTTTACAGAGATGTAATCTGTAGAGCGTTACTATTCACAGGCCTTTTCCAAATAGCTGTAACCAAGACTGAAGAGTCATAGAACTGTGAAGTTAGACATCCTCAGCTTAACCCTCAACCCTGTGCATGAACTTCTTTTATACAAGATTGGGATATAATTTCTTAGAATAAACCCTCTCTGCTATTCATGTATTTACTTATTTGTCAGGTTTTTATTGAATATGTTTTGTGTGCTTTAACAATGGGTTATTGCTAGGGATTCAAAAATAAAAAGGATGAAATAAACCCAATCCTGCTCCATTCTATCAGGTTAAATTGTCTCCCCTTCATCACCCAGACCCACTGCCCTACACCCAGGGGGACAAAGACACGTTAAAATCTCAGTATCTCGAAATGTGAATTTATTTGGAAATAAGGTCATTACAAATGTAACTAATTAGATGAGGTGATACTGGAGTAGAGTATCAGCAATATGACTGGTGTGCTTCTTAGAGGAAGACACATGAGGAAAAGATGATCATGTGATGACACAGGAAGAGATTGGAGTGATCCATACATAAACCTAAGAAGCCAAGGATTTCTGAAAACACCAGAAGCCAGCAGTGGCAAGGAAGGATTTTTTCCTGTAGGTTTCAGAGAGGGTAAGGCCCACTCACCCAAGACCTTGATCACTTTGATTTTGGACTTCTAGCCTCCAGAACTGTGAGATAACTTTTTTTTTTTTTTTTACATACAAGCTGGGGTACAGGCCAGAGGCGTGGGGCGGCGAGAGGGTTCACCAGAGACAGAGCGGGGAGCAGAATAGGCAGATCAGAAATACACTGCTGAGGGGAGCAGCGGGCGAGGCAGGAGAGGTGTGCCACACCATGTGGGATTCTCGCCGGCCGGGCATTGAACTCACATCGCCACTGCTGACAGCTCCACAGCGCAGCGCTCAACCGCTGCGCCACCGGGGAGGCCCAGAACTGTGAGATAACTTTGAGATAATAAAATTATGCACACACACATCTATGTATATATATATATATTTTTCTTATGCTATAGTGTCAACTATTTAACTACAATTCTGCTTTTACAAAATATAGCAAAATAAAATATGGAAGTAATTTAATGAAGGTATTTCCCTTCTATTAATTACAGAGAGGGAAAAAATATATATATATATATATGCACACACGCATATACACATAGTACTAGAGAAGAGAGACTTAATATGAGGAATCGACTCACATGACTATGAAGACTGAGAATCCCCATGATTACCATCTGCAAACTAGAGGTCCAGGAAAGAGGTAACATAATTGAGTCCAAGTCAAAAGACTGAGAACTAGGGGAGCCAATGATGTAAATCCTAGAGAATGTCATTTTTGTCTCACTACCACTTGCCAGATTTTTTGCTACTTTTGCTTTGGACATACTGTTCTATCTCCTTGTGATGACTTTAATCATATTCTTTAGCTAGAAAATTAATTAGTTCAATCATTTGGCACTTTTTTAGTAAGTATTCTATAAAATACACTAGGGAAGATGGTAATGAGATCTCTAGAGAAGTGTTCTTTCAAGGTCCTCTTACTAAGACCAACTTGAACCGAATTCCCTTTGTGGTTCCTTTTATGATTTCACCCTTGATTTAATCGGGTGTTTTCTCCTCTGTATATACCACTTCAAGAGTATTTATCAAATTACATTGTAATTTTTAAATTGTAAATTACAATGTAATTTGTAATGATTGTTCATTGTATTTCTCTGTAGCTACACTCTGTGCATACTGAATACAAAGACTATCCTCCTTCTTGTTCTAAACTCTGGACCTAGAAATGTACCTAGTTTATAAAATATAATAAGTGATAGATAACAAGAAGACAAAATTGAGAAACAGAAAGAAGGACAGAAGCAAGAGAAGGCAAAGGGAGAGGCTGGTGGAAGGAGAAAGTTGATAAGTTTGATACACACAAGCATGGCCTGATAGTGCACAGGGAACGGCGGCTTCAAACCAACAAGTAAGGCTACTGGGCTTGCAATAGGGTAACATCCAGTTTCCTGGCATTAACTTGGTGCCTGCTAAAAGAACTGTCAACCCTAATATCCTACATTATAATTTGTATTTTATGATCCATCTCTAGCTGGTCTAGCTGGAAAACAAATAGTGGTGTGTCACTTATGGAATTCTATCTCTTGCGTTTAGTAAGAGAGATGTTTTGAAGATATTATTTGCCTCATAGAATAATAAAACTATGAATGTACTTTTGTTTTTTTTAAAGATTTATTTATTTATGAATGCAAGCTGGGGTGTAGGCCAGAGGTGTGAGGGGTGAGAGGATTCACCAGAGACAGAGTGGGGAGCATAACAGGCAGATCAACTGAAATACACTGCTGAGGGGAGCAGCAGGCAAGACAGGAGAGGTCTGCTGCGCCATGTGGGAAGCTCCCTGGCCGGGTATCGAACTCGTGCTCCAGGGGCTCTGGATAGCTTCATAGTGCTGCAATTTAACCCTCTGTGCAACCAGGGAGGCCCTATAAATGTTTTTTTCTTATTAGTTTGGAGCAAACAGAAAGTTTTTGTTGTTATTATTGTTTAAGATTTATTCACAGGCTCAAACTTGAGTCACTATCAGTACACATTTGTAATAAAATACACATGCATAGTCTGTCTATCTGTTTCTACTTTCATCCGTCATCATTCACTCCTCTCTCACGATTTACCTCCATGTAAGGGAAAATTACTTTGTCAGGCATCAAAAAAAATCCACAATAAGGAATCACAATTTCTTCCAGCATATGTATAATGTAACATACATGCACATTTGGTCATAGAACACAATATTTTCTCACAAATTTGCTCTGGAGGAAGACTTAAATTGTCTGTAAAAATCAATATTGTTTGTTCCTTGCTAATGTTATTTCAGTAATAAGTACAATCTTTTGAGATTTCTCCCTACATGTTAGACATTTAAAGGTCCCTGTGATTTTAGTCTTTGAACTTTTGTAGAGAATCAACTGTCCATTCACTTATTCACTCATTTACTTGATTCTTCATGAAATAAGTACTTGCCTATGAACATGACTGGGGCTAGGATAGGTCACAGAGATACAAATGCAAAAAGATCATTTGCTCTTACAAATCTCACAATTTAGAAAAAAATAAGTGAAAGTCAACTGAAAAGTGAAATAAAAAGAACTACAAACAAGAGGGTCAGAAGTGGGGAGAGGAGGTCTCCTTCCTATAAGGATCAGGAAAGACACTGAAGATTTTCTGTTGAACAAATCCCAAACAAAATATGAATTCATTGTGAAGATCAGCAGGAAGAGCATGAATCACCTACCCTCAGAGAGCTACAAGAACAGTTTCCTTCATGGGCAAGTGTGATTTATGATAATGACAGATGGGAAAAGTACTCAGATTGCTAGAAAGGATCCTAGAGATGAAAAAATAAGCAAAATTGCTTGCCTAAATGATACAGAAATAAATCATTGCAATAAAGATGTTTAAAAGTGAGAACCAGTAGAAAAATATGCTTATAGACCCCAAAGTTAAGATAGTTCTAGATGACAATATATGAGTAAGAGTCGACAGAACCAGTTTTTTGCAAGAACATCTTAAATACATATAGTTGAAGAGATCCAGGAAGCAGGGTCCATTACTTCTCTTCATTTTCTCTTTTACTGCTTTTTAAAAAATACATTATGACTGGATGATGAAAAAAGAAAACCAAAATTGGTGAACTAGAGGATTTATGAAAAATATTGTATTGGCAAGGGAAGAATTTGGTTAAAATAATGAATATTTTTATGATAATGTGCCCAAATTCTCCCTCATCACCAAGGTTTACTTGGATTCCAGTAAAGATCCCAAAATATGAGTGTCTCTGAACAGACTTGGAACATTGTGAAGGTCATTAATTTCAATTTTCACTTAAAGTAAAAGGGAAAATACACTTCGCCAGGCTCTCTGGACATCTTCATTAAGTCTCAGGAACATCTCCAGGGAAGCTGTCTGAATCCACTATATAAAGTGGCCTATTTAGTTCTTCCTTGAGTTCTTACCTTGAACATAAAATATGTCTCCCTCTGTACAATGAAGAAATTATGCACCTCCTTTATTGAACTTAACTCAGCGTTAGTCAAGAAACAAAGAATTTTTTCTTTCTCCTCTCAACTATTATTTTATGAAATGATTTTATTTCCTGTTTCTCTTTTGGCAAAAATCTCTGACTCACAGATCATTGTTCTTTGTAACAGTTATAGTTTCCACACCACAGCATGACGATACATTAAAGATACTAGCAACAACTTCTCAATGTACATAAATCGTAATGACTAAATGAAGTTCTAGAGAGAATTTGCAGAGTAGTAGGAGCCCACAGGAGACTGGGAGAAGACCGGAAAAGGCAAAAGTGAAGTGAAATGTAATGAAATACAATAAAAAAGAATAAAATAGAATTAAATACCTAAATGAGTAATGAAATTTCCATTGTAATCTTATGACTAACCTTCCCAAGTACCCTCTGGAGTAATCAAGTCTAAGAGGGAATGCTTTTCTAATGCAGTTAAAATCCTGAGGAGCAAAGTGAAGGCCCACACTGACCAAGCACTGTTCCCTGAACCACAGCCTTGCTCGGTGCATCTGTTCCAAACTCTACAAAGACTTGGATTAAGCATCTAAGAGAAGATATTTCACTAGTGTGTGCTAGCATTATCACTTTCCTCAGAAAAGCTTTAGAAGGTTATCAATTTTAACCAGATAGGTAGTGAATTAGCAACACAACATCTAGTCACTCCTCTCATGAAGAAATGGTTCTGGTGTTAAGAATATACATCAAGAACTGAACTGCCAAGGTCTATATTTTAGCTCACCCACATACTGGCTTTTTGGAAACTGCATTTAGTTATACATACAGATGTATATATGTAGCATGTACATGGCACAGCAACAAGTCTCTTCACAAAATATAGCAAATACTCACTGAAGTCATCACAAGCTTTCACTACACAAAACAGAACATGTCACTATGTGATAGCCTGCAATACACAATGGAATGCTACTCAGCAATCGAAAAGATTAACTCATGCCGTTTGCAGCAACGTGGATAGAGCTGGAAGGGATTATGCTCAGTGAAATCAGTCAGAAGGAAAAAGAAAAAAATATCAGATGTTTCACTTATAGGAAGGAGGACTATAGGGAAGCCAGGCAAAGGGTCAGGAAAAAAAAAGACAAAACTAGCAGACAAATTATAGATCAGAGACATACAACAGAGGAGGTGTGGGAGGAGGTCAAAATGGGAGAGAATCGCACAGGTGGCTATGGTGAGGTTCACAGGTGAGATGGTGATGGGAGATACATAGAGATTACACCTGAGGGGAGAAATTAAATATTTCCCATATGAAAGTTCTCCAGTATTTGGCTCACAGTCACATGCCACTAATCTAACTGGATAATTCCCAGAGTTTCTATCACTTAGAAAAGGAGAAAATATCAAGACAAGAAAGGGTATTTTGTAAATGAATATGCATCTTTGCCTTTTTGTTTGAGATTTGTTTGCTGGAACAAAACATAGGCTCAAATTATTCTTAGTCTCTACTTTGCAGGACGATTTCGTTTAATAGAACTTCCAGCAGAATTTTACATTTTTGACCATTTTACTTTTGTTGAAGTTTTCTCCATCTTAGTATCCTTAACTTCCTTAATCTTCTAGCTTTATTTTATTCTGATAATTTGAGTTGTCCTAAGTCTTCATCATGATTTATTTGTTCTCTCACCTCATAAAAATATGTTTTTCCTCAGGGTTTTTTGTCAGCTGTCTTCCATTCTCATTCCACTTAATACTCCTCAATCTTTTTGGGCTCGAGACCCATGTGTACCCAACTAGTAAATGTGTTCATTTGGAAATTAAATAAACACCTTAAACTCAATGATTTAAACTAAGCACATCTTCCCATCTAAATGTACTATTCTCTGCCCTGCTAGGAATGTATGAATAGCACTGTCCTCTACCCAGACATACAAAGTCAAAATCTTGATCACCCCAGACTTTTCTTTCTCTCTCACTTCTTACAACTATTTTTTCTTCAAGTTCTGTTATTTTATTTCCTGAAAATCTCAAGGCTTTTTTTTTTTTGTTTTCTCATTGTCATTATCTTGTTTCAGATCCTCAGAATGACATAAACTCCTTAAATTATTTTTAGTTTCACAATTAATAAACAAATGCTTTCTCATTATAAAAGATTCAAACAATATAAAGGTACAAAAGGTAAATTCTCTTTCCATACAGCCTCATTCTACCCAATCTTTATCTTATTCCACAGATATATCCACTGCTAACCATTGGTGCATGTTCCTTGAGTCCTTCTTATATTTGCATAAATGTGCATATACAGATAAAAAGATGTAAGATTTGTTTGTTTGTTTTTACATAAATTGGAACAGCCTTTACAAAACAAGCTCTCACTTGATTTTTTTTTTGACTTAGTGAAAGATTTGGGAAAATTTCTATTTCCGTACATGCAGAAGCCTGTGATACTTTTAATTGTGACTTAGTATCCTATCACAAGAGATGAAGTATATTTGATTTAACAGTTCTATTTTTAAATATATCTTATTTACATTTTTTACTCTTATAAGTCACTATTATTGAGTGTATACTTCCTGCCTATGTATGTGAATATTTTTGAGGTGAGATTCCTAGAGGAGCCAGAAGCTCCTATCTGCTACATTCCTCTGCAATCCTTTATTTACTCACCATCCTTTAACAAGAAAAATAAATCCGTGCATCTACTATTCTTTGAGCCCTGTGCTGGCACTGGTAATAGAACAGTTGACATAGATTCTGCTTTCAAGGAGCTCAAAATAAAACAGGGGATTCAGATAAAGCAAAGAGATGACAAAAGTGCCGTACATAAGAAAACGGAAGTGTGTGCAAGGTGTTTGTTCTCTCAGAGAAGATGAAAACATCAGTTCATTCCATGAGCAGTGAGGAGTAGGAGAGTGCAACAGGAAGGAGATGCCTGGTATCTCTTGAAGGAGAAATAGGAATTGGCATGATACAGAAATGAGGAAACTTTCTAGTAGAAGGAAAAACCTGCAACTTATTTATTAGTGTCAGTGTGTGTCATGCACAGTTCTAGGTACTGTAATTATAAGAATTACAAGACAGGAAATGTGCCCACTTTCACGGAACTCTGCTTCTAATGGGGGGTGAAAATTAATACAAAGATAATCAAGAAAGTGTATGAAACAAATTCAAAGTGTGGAAGTGTAATGGGGAAGAAGGCAGACCAATGGGATGTGAAAATTGTTCTGGGTAAATTATTAAGAGGACGTTATCAGCAAAAGTTTTGTTTTTTTCCCTAGGAGATCACATTTACCTTAGACTTGATTAATAAGAAGGGAACTGGCGCAACAAAAACAGAGGGAACAGCAAGTCAAGACCCTGATAATGGAAATAAGCCAGACATTAGAGGAATGAGAAGGCTAGCTAAAGAGTTAGTTGTCAGAGAGTAGTATCCAGAGAACTACAAGCATTTGTGTTTCTAGAACCGCAGAATGCCGGAGAGGAACCTGGGTGGTGGAGTATGTGGCTCCAACACGGCTTTACCAGTGTTCCTTCTCAGAGGACCCTTAGCCTCCTGACACACCCTTGTTTTCAGTTACCAGAAACTGCTAGAGGAACAATGAGGAGCAAACTCGGCCAAGGCACGCATCCTGAATAAACTCCACCCCTACGACTTCACAGACTCCGCCCCCATCTCCGCTGAAGACGCTCAGGTGCCTTGCATTACAAGTCCCAGCGTGCCATGAAAAGACTTCCTGAAAGGGGGGCGTCTGGGAAGGAGCAAGGTGGATATGTAAAGACAGGTGGCGTGAAGGAAGAAAGGGAGACACATGGGCGGAGAGATGCGGAGAGGTACTTGAAAGAAACAGGTGAGAGACACCGGGGAGGCAGCTCCTGCTCCTAGGCAGAAACAATGGCCGCCGCGGTTATCTTGATGTGGTCTGGTTGGAATTTTGGGTCTCCTCTTCTGTCCCAGCTCTCTGAGACCTGTCTAGCCCCTTTCTTGTGGCTCTTTGCCAGAAGGTAACTAAGATTTGTGGGAAGCTTTTGAGTCTCAGCTGTCCCACTTCTGACGGGGCCTGTTTGGCTAGGCATTTGCCCGTGAGATTAGTAATTGGGGGAGTTTTACTGGGAAACTCATTTAAAATCCTTTCTTCCCTGTCTTTCTTTGCACACCAATTCTGCTAAATATCTTTCACATCTTTTGCCCTTGTGCTCATAGATGGTTGGACCCCTTTTAGAACATGCACCCCTTAACAGTTTGGGGTCCCTGGATACTTCTGGATTGCATGCTAACAAAACAACCACATTCTTCTTTGTCTTTTTTCTTACTATTTCCCCTGATTTGAAAGTCCAGCAAATTCCAATTTTTCTTTAATGAGTCAGCTTAGCTCAGGAATCCTTCGCCAGTCCCTGGCTGTATTAGACTGTATTAGGCTGTTTTCTCTACAGAGTAACATATATGTGAATAACCCTTGGGGTTAATTGCATTTCCCAAAAGGCAGAGCTTGTGTAACTTGTACCTGTGTCCAGAATTTGAACTAGGACCAAACACACAGTGGTTTGTGTCTGCTAATTGGAGTCACTTTATAGCTGCACTTGCTCTTCCTCGCCTGTATTATTAGCACCATCTTACAATCATTCCTGTAGATACCTGGGGAGCCTCTTTATTTTTCCTACCTCTGATGATAGCAGTGTTTTGGCAGGAGTTCTCGAAGTATGTCTCAACATATGTGATGTATTCAGAATTCTGTATACATATTACATGGTATGACCTCTCTGGAATATGTAACTTTTAAGGAGATTTTGGTCTTATTTTTTGTATTTTTCTTTTCCTTTCATATTGCATTTTCAAGAAAGAGAAGGAAAATAACTTTCTTGTGTTATATGTTATGTGCCAGTCGTTGACTCAGTCTTTGCCTGCTGTCTTATAGAATCTGTAAAGCACAAAAGGTGCTTACAAATGAGAACCTGAGGTTCACACAAATAAGGAAGTTGTTACACTTCAACCCTTTATCAGTCTGACTATCTCAATAAAACAACAAAGAGCTGTGTTCAGGTCAAAAATTCATTGAATTTGTGGAGGACTTTTGAAATGGCAAAATGCATTCAATTCCACAAATCTTTTCAAAGAACCTAATAAACTTGAGCAAGTTGCCCTCTATGGCTCAAAAACAAAGTTGAGCAAAGCATGGCCACTGTTCTCAAGTAACTTGTGGTCTGATTAAAGATACCTAAATATGGAACTGATGGTGATTTGAATATTAGGTACAGCTTGGTCGTCTATTTAGTATAAATGTTCTTTTATAGGGGAATTCTCTGAGGTTCTTGAGGTTCAATAGTCAGTACTTAATGAGTAAGACTGAGTTGCTATAAAAAATGACATCCCAAGGCTATTTAGATGTTTAGTGTCAATGTTACCACATTAAGTTTCTTCTCTCAGGCTAAAGGACTGTAATACAGTGTATAATCTCAATTACTCACAATCACTTTAGAAAAACTACTGGGACCTACCCCAAAGCATTACTAAAGTTATTTCTGGATATTATTATAGATTAAAAATTTAGGCATTTTCAATTTCATAGGTGGATAATAACAAATATAATTTCAATAATAGGCAATCATCTGTCCTCTGAAATATAGTATAATCATTGGGATCTTGGCTTTAGAGAGGCAAAGCAAAGTTTTAATTCTGTCCTTGCAAATAAATAGTTGTATGATCTTCAGCAATTAACCTTTCTAAGCCTCATTTTTCTTGAATTCTGAAAAGGAAATTGTATGTGTGATGCAAGCAAAGATAATCAATGTAAATTATTAGAATTCTCCCATTCTTTGCCATGAAAAGAACATGAGTTCTGCAGAAGATCTTTCAGTTTTGTTAATGTATGTTACAAAGATGTAAATGATTTATATTCTAACTAGGAAAAGTTTTGAGAATAAAAAGGGGCACTAAAAGCAATTATATATTTAAATATATACATATGTACATATTGGCCAACAAATTACTTTATTATTCTACTACCTATAAAAACAGGTTTAGACAAAACTATTCTCAAAAATTATCTCTAAAATAAAATAGTATGTAAAATAAGGAAAAATTGAAAAAACTTATTTTTATTTTGGTTTTCTTACCAATAGAATATAAGCAGAATAGTTACATATATGTTCATTCACTTTCTCAACAAATATTCTTACAGGATAAATCTATCAAGTAATTGTCAATATTAATAATTCTCTTGAATATTACTCAAAATTTATATATGGTATAAGATCATTGACCTTTTCAATTTCATTTCATTTTTGTACCATATATATATATATGTGTGTATATATATATATATATATATATATCTCCAGTGAAAAATAGGAATCCAGGAACAGATTCTTCCCATAAGTTGAGATACTCAAAAGTACAATTTTTGAATTTCAAAATTCTTACACATTGAGCTGAGAAAATTAACTTATTCAGTTTCTCCCATGCTTTTATAAAGATAAATTTCAATATTTTCTTGTTTTCATGTTTTCTTTTTCAATAACTGCAATATACAAAAAAACTGCAGACATTAATAGGCACACCATTGATGCACCTACTAGTTAGTTTTCCAGCTAATTTTTGCAAAGTTTAGAGGAGTCATTTCAAAGTAAGTTTAATACCATTAAAGTTAATGTGCATAAAGTCACTAAAGTTAATATGCAAATAATTATTCATATGTTCAAACACATAAAATATGATAGCTTTTGGGTACAAAGATAAAATACTTCAAGCCATGCTATTACACTCTTTGTATTAAGTATTAGTTTCAGTAAAATAAAAACTTTAGCTTTAGTATTCCTACTGGTTTGTACAAATACATAGTTTTTTAAATTTTCAGCATAGGTTCCATTTTGATTGATAAAATTGTAGAGTTCATTTGGATGGTGATGAATTAGGGCAGAAATTGGCAAACTCTAGCCCGCTGACCAAATCTGGAACTCTGCCTGTTTCTGTAAATTTGTTTTCACTGGAACATGGCCATACTCTTTAGTTTATGGATTGTCTAAGTTGCTTTTGCACTATACTGCAGGGTTGAGTAGTTGTGGTAAAAACTACATGACTGTAAAATCTAAAATACTTACTTTCTAGAACTTTACAAAATTACCAACCCATGAGTTAGGAGTACACTACAATAAATTCCAGATTTATTTCTGTGTCATGAATTTCTTAATTAAGTCCTAGTATTGTTTTTATAATGATGCTGTGCTCCACCAAAATTTGGATTCCTACTTTCCCCACAAAGCAAGTAACTTTTTCTTTAATGGTAAACTTCTTAACTGAATTTACAACAACCTTTATTATGTAAGAATGAACTTTCAAGAGTTTAACATTAATCCCATGAAGTGGATTTTTAAAAAGTCAGCTGCTTATTGGAATTAACTGATTTTCCATTTAACACAGTAGATAACTCTCAGAAGAAATGTTTCAGTCAATATCTGTGATGGGGTGCTTCCTAGAGAACAATTGGGGTCAACTCACACGGGGTAGACAGGAAAGAGGCAAGACTGGATAACAGAAGATAATTTGGCCCAAATATAGCCTCTGCTACATCAGCAGGCTTACTCTGCTTTGAACCATGACTGACACTTTATACTTCTGCCTTAATTAATCAGACCCTCCTGGAAGGGTGTGATATTACCCAACCATCTCTTTGTAGCAGAAACGATCACTAAACCAGTATTCCTACTGACAGCTATAAGCCATCTCCCAACAGCACCCCCTAGTAACAGAGATAGCTGAAACAGCAGTTTCAGTTTCCCCTTAAAGGGGACACAGGAGATGCATCACCCTACCATGTTGGGAAGCAGTTACTCCCCAGATCTTTCTTCTTAGAGAAAACTCAAAAGGAAGGGTAACAGTGTTGGCTATAATGCCAGTAGCTGCAGCTAACGTAAGGTCACAAATTCCTCTACTAGTGGTTTCAAATGACCTCAAGAAGCACCTCTGGCAATCTTGGCTGGTCACAATACTTTTCAAACTGAGGTTGCTTGACAGTTACCATTTTCCATCAGACATCCATTTTCCCTCAGAGGGTTATGAAGTGGTGACCAAATGGATCACCTAGGTGTCAAAAATAATGCTGCACTGTTTAACAGCCATCCTTCCTTCTTTGATGATTAGTCAGACTTCCTTGCCAAGATGGTGACTCCTCGTCTTGCTTAGTGACCTCTGGATGCAAAGAACCTGGGATATACAGGTTTCAGTCATAGCTTTCTCTGTTCCCTAGCAGAAAAGGTTTAATGCAGCTTCATTTTATTAAGTTCTTAGAGCATACTGCATCACTGTGTCTTTGAATGCTTCATTTTAATAACTTCTTTTTAAAGTCTTGGATTATTAAAGACATTATAAGTGAATGGCCAACATGCCAATAATAAAGTGCCTTCACTGAGAAGCATGAAGTTAATTGAAATTGTCATCTGCCTGAAGATAGTACTACTACCAGGAATATGTCACAATGCATACATTTCATAATGACTATAAGTCTAGACATTTCATTGTTATAAATGTAGAAGCCTGACAGTTGGGTTACCATGTGAGTGTGTAGGTGGTCAGACTGATCTAGTGCACAAACATTGGGGTTAAAAGCATTGTGGTTCTAGTTACCTTAGTTGTGAGTCAGCCCTGGAGTCATAAGTAAGTCTATAGAGCAAAAGCTCTGTGAAGACAAACCTTGTCTGTCTCATTCATTGTTGTATCTTTGGTACTTAACATAGTAATGGCTTATTATTATAGAGGTTCAAAACGTACTTGGTGAATGAGTGAATGAAACATACTGAATAAAATCTTGCTTACAATTGTGGCATAAATCTTCACTAATGTTGAGAAAACATTCTAATGTTTTCTAATTTTTATTAGTTTTTAATTTTTATGTTTTTGGAGGAAACTATACAAGACTCCTTTTTATGGGGACTCAGAACTGGCTCTAGAGGCACCCATTCTATTCCACCATCCCGTAGATGCAGAGGCTTAGCACCATCACCTCTCCCCAATAGTGGATGAGGCAAGTTTACAACTTCACTTAGTTTCTGGTAAAGGCAAGGTTAATGTGGGCATTGGAGAGAGAATGATTTTAGCAATGCTAATAATTAAGAAAACAACCTTTTAAAATGTAAACCAGCACTCCTCTGCCTGTCCATAACTCTCCAATGGCTTCATTTCATCTGTAGATTTAAATCCATAGTTATATGATTTCAAAGTTTGATACGATGTGGCCCCCAGTCTCATTTATATGTCATCTCCTACAGCTGGCCCTCTTGCCCGTTTTCAAACCTACTAATCACATCTGTAATCTTGGTGTTCTCTGTCCACTCTTCCTGTGTCCTGTCTCCTTGGCTTCCTCTATAAGGCCCTGTCCAAATGATCCTCCTCAGAATGGCCTTCCCTGGATAGTAGTACCTCTGACTCCTAGATTCACTTGTTCACTTGCTTATTTGATTCTCTTTCAGAATATGTATTCCTGAAAGGCAGGAACTTTGTTTTTTTGGAGATGTTGCTTTGCTCTGTTTGCTTTGTTATGCTGGTTCCCTAGTTCTTAGCACAATGACTAGGATATACCTGGCATTCCAAAAATACTTCTTTAATAAATAAATGATTGAAGAGTTAGATGACTGTATGCTGTGACTGCTGGGCAGGCTGGACAAATAGAGAAGAGGGATTTCTCCCTAAAGTCACATCAACAATGCCATGCTGAACCATAACAACAAGCATAAGAATAATGGAGAGAAAAAATTAACATTTTTCTGTAATTTCCCTTTCTTCAGAGACACTTGACCCACCCTTGTGCTTGGACATTGTGTCCCTGGGATGAATATTGATGCAGAGTTCTTGGTAGTGCCCTGAACAGTTCAGACACTTGAGGCTAATTAACGCTCCATCTAATATTAGCATGCTGACACACAGAGCAGGAGCTTTGTGGGAGAAGCAATGTAAGGCAAGACCTGCATGCCATTTCTTGACAATAGTACTAAAAAACTAATAAGACAACTACTCATTTTTCTAAAATATATATATATACATATATACACCTTTAATTGATTTAATGTTGTTACATATTTTCAACAACAGTTCCTTGAAAGAAGCATTAAACTTTCACTGGGAATAGAAACACATTTGCATCAGGCATTATCAGAATTACTATGAAGCAATACTAAAATCAAAGACAAAAAAAATCAACATTTTTTTTATACTAACCAAAATAATTGCAATTTATAAATCCCTTTTAGATTTAATTGTAATATGTAGTTTGGATCGTAAGTGCTAACTTCCACCAAGCTGGAGTCTTCTTTTACTACTCAAGCTAATCACATATAATTACAATATGATTTATTGGGTTTGATCCACATTATAATAATATAAACATACAATTTAATTAGCAAAAAAAAAGGGGAAGGGGTGTCATGAACCAATAAGATAAAGTTCTGGAAACCAGCACAAGAATTGAGGTGCTCAGGTCCAGAATTTCCTTAGTGTTGTCATTCATGAGGAAGATAGTGCTGCTTGTCGTTCAGAGCCTCTGGCTATGATGCTAAAACCTAGAGGAGGCTTTGGAAACCCCACAGGTATAGAATGCAAAGTGTGTGGTGTTGACTTAATTCAGCAACCCTATGTATCTGTGTACTTGTATTGAGATAACTTTGGCGCGGTGCTATCCCTCTGTGCAGCAAAGCAGGCACTAGAAATCATGCAGGTTCCAGGCCTGTGCCGTGACTGACTCCCCAAGGCCGTCATAGAAAGAATCCACTGTGCCAAAGACAGCTCTCTGTGGCCATCAGCAGTTTCTCATATGTATTCCAGTTGCAGGCCAGAGGTTGCACAGGGCACGGGGTGGGTGGCTCTCCTGGCTCTCCAGGAAAGGTACAGACAATCCCAGGAGTCCGGAGACTGCAGGGGGCAAACAAGTGATTCTTCCCATGACCAAAACCAGTCACTGTCGACCTGCCTTCAGTTGAACAGTCAAGTAGGCTACGCTCTTGCTGGGAGGTGTGCTTTCTCCCTCTCGGTCGGGGCTGAGTCCTCGAGAGCACGCAGGACTAGTGGGGAAATGGCAGGTATCCCTCTCTGTGAACAGGCACCCTTCCTGACTTACTATTTCAGTTTTTCCTGCCCTTTCTGATGGTTTCTCTCTCCTTCTCGCTAAGACACTGGTGCTCATGTCCCCAGCTCTACACAAATGTAGCTAGCTCCCTCCAAAGACCCATCCTCAGTGTCCCTGAAGGAACCATGACTCGGGATGCTGTCCATCCGCCATCTTCCCTGTCTCCTTCCAGCTCCTGAGTTTGTACTGCTTCAGAGGTGTATTATCACAGTCACCTGTTAGTTCTTTAGAATTTCACCTCTCAGCATGGCTAGACTTTCATTTTCTATGTCAATTTGTCAACATCCCTGTAAACAAGTAGTTGCTTTAATTGAATGCATAAATCACTTCAATTAATGCCCATTACTCTATCAGTCACGATCTTATAACATCAAATATATAATAACAAATACTTTGCTTAGTTCAATGTAGTTCATCTATTTAATTTTTCCTTCTTAGTACAAGAAGATAATTGCATCTGAACCAGATGTAACTAATGAGAATTCAGTTTCATCAAGTATTTGCTATTATCATTAAGAACACAGATAATATTTATCAAGTCATACACTGCTAGATAGTATTATACGGTAATTTTATGCACTGATGCATTAAATCTTCACAACAGCTCAGTGATATAAAGAATATTATTGCTTCCATTTCAAAATTAAAGAAATGAGGTACATGGGAATTAATAATTTGCCCAAAATTACAAAGCCAGAAAGTGGTAGAACTGTGATTTATCACCCCTGACCACCACACTCGATGCCTCTCCATGTACTTAAGGCATGCTGTGAAGCATTGTATCAGTAAATTAGAGAGAAGCAAAGTAAGGCACAGGGAAGGTGTGTGATGTTCCCATAATAAATGAAAAAAAAAAAAGATAAGAATCTATATGTGGTACAGAAGGCACAGGGAGAAAGCAACACAAAGGTACCCCAAACTGATGGGTACTACAGTAGTGTTTCATTGGTTCAAGCTTATACATATGAAATATACAAATTATATTTAAATGTTGTAATTGTATTTATAAAATAAACATCTAGGAAGATGAAATATCTTTTTCTGAGGAGGAAGAATAAATACAATATATCACAAATATTTTCTGTAAATTAATATTAAACTAGTATAATCATAATTATAATACTCAGGAAATTGTTTTTGCCTGTTATTTAGGGTCTGTGGGAGATACTGGATAAAAGAATATTAAACTTCAGATTGACTGAAAATAATAATCAAAAAAGAAGAAGAGCAATGGGGATGGGTTTCAGCCTAACAGATATAAAAAAAAATAGTAGGAAACCATAATAATGGAATCAATGTTGTATTTGCACAATAGTAGACACTACATTAATAGAAAAATAATCAGAAATAGATCCCTATTTGATGAGTAAATTGGTAGTTCAATTCAGAGAAGAGAAAAAGAATGAATAAATGATGCTATCATCATTAACCATGTGAAGGAAAATAAAATTATGTTTTAAAAGCAAAAATAAGTTATATATGCATTAAAAACTTAAAATAGTAAAGCAATAGGATTCTTGCAATCAAGTGCTAATGGAGACTTACCTAATCAATTCTGGAAACTCAGAAGCTAGAAAATATGAGATATAGATATATGCCTTTGGAAAATAAAAATGTACATATTGTATAGTAGAAGATAGACAAGATACAAATATAGAAAACAAGATTTGCAAAGAGGAGAGAAAGATGTAGCCCATACTGCACCCTGCGTTCAGTTTTCTAGTATCATAGAAAGACATTTTCCATAGCTCATATACTCTGGCCAATAGGCCGTGGACAGATGTGCTATAAGCCACTTGCTGTCCGTAAAAATACCCTGTTCTATCCTTATTTATTATACAAAAATTTATCTTAAAACATTTGTTATCTCAGAACTTTTATAAGTCAGGAATCTGGATGAAGCTTGCTGGACCCTTTGGCTCAGAATCTTTCGAAGCTGCAATCAGGGTGTTGATGAGAGCTCTCATCTCCTCTAAAGGCCTGATGGGGTATGGAGCCATTGATAAGCTCACTCAGGAGACTTCTGGCCACATGCAGTTCCAAGTGAACTGTTCTCTGAGGCCTGTTTCTTGCTGTCTGTTGACCGAAGGTCTCTCAGTTCCTTGTTCAATGAGCAGCTGGCTTCTCTGAGGGAGCAGAAGGAAGCACAATTCACAAGTCAGGATGTTTTTGCAGCCTAACTTGATAGGTGCCCTCTTCTCATCTCTACTGCATCGCCTTGCTAGATGCATGCCACTGTATCCAGCCCATACTCAAGGAGAGAAAATTGCATGAGGGCAAGAAAAGAAAACCATGGGGATTATGGAGTTCATAATAAAAACTGCCTATCATAATCCTTTCGATATGTTTCCTGTTACGATATTCTGAAAAAAAAAATTATGTATGTTACAAAATGAAAGGGAACTGTTTGACCTACAGAAGACTTTGAAAAATTGAGAATAAACTTTTTGGTACTGAGACACTGACATTTTGTTAACATAGTATAATATAGCCTATCATGATTAACAGAGTGTTACTTTTACAATACCCAAAGAACATTTGCAATTTGATATGATGGAAATTAAAAATCCAATAAAATTTGGCAGTAGAGATGAGATTTAATTTAAAGATTTGCAGTAGAGGGGATAAACCCTGCATTGTGAAAAAATAAAGATAATTAAAGAAATAAAGATTTGTGGGCCTCCCCGGTGGCACAGCGGTTAAGCGCTGCGCTGTGGAGCTGTTGGCAGCGGCGACACGAGTTCGATGCCTGGCCGGGGAGAATCCCACATGGCTCGGCAGACCTCTCCTGCCTTGCCCGCTGCTCCCCTCAGCAGTGTATTTCTGATCTGCCTGTTCTGCTCCCCGCTCTGTCTCTGGTGAACCCTCTCGCCGCCCCACGCCTCTGGCCTGTACCCCAACTTGTATGTATAAATAAAAAATAAATCTTTAAAAAAAAAAAGAAATAAAGATTTGCAATAGAAACAAAAAATGGGGTAAAAAAGTGGTAATAGTACAAATAGTAATATAATAAATAATATTGAGAATTTATGCCAGTTACAACTCTTATTTAATGTAAATACACAAAGAGACACATACACCAGAAGTAGTTGTTAATATTATCTCCTTTTGTTGTATGAGGTATCTGAGGCACAAATGTCAAGAGACTTGCCCAAGAACACACAGCTAGTAAGTATGGAATTGGAATTAAAGTCCAGAAAGTCTGACATTCAAGCCAGGAATCTTAAATACTAAGTTATGCTTGTTGTTCAACTGTGCTAGTAGTTAGGAAAATGCAAATTAAAAGAATGGTCATCATATGTCTGGCAAAAATTAGAAGTGTAACACCTATTAAATGTGGCCATTGGTGATGCTGATAAAAGCATCAATTACTACAGACTTTATGGGAAAAATCCAGAAATAATTATCAATTAATATATAAATGTAATTTTGCTTCCAGCAATCCTGCTCCTGGAAAACTACCTAACAGGAATAAAAGTGGGAGGATGTTAATTCTCACATATCTATCACTGTAAAAAAGAAATGGATATAAAGAAATGCCCAGAACATTGGAATACTTTCGTAAATTATTGCATACCTACTCCACAAAATATAATCAAGACACTAAGGAAAATGAACTAGACTAGAGCTACAACAACTGACTTAGTGAAATGTTACATTAAAATAGCAATATGTAGAAAATTTTGAATGATATCCTATTCTCATAGAACAGAAACAAAGAATATTCTGTGTGGCTTTATGCATTAGACACAGACAGAATATTCATTCCATGTGACTATGCTTTGGGCATAGATTAGTAACTAAATAGACAAAGATCAAATTTAAGGGGTTAGGGGCCAGCCAGCAAAGACAACTGAGGAAAAATGATCATAATTAAAGAAGGAAAAGAAATGAGAGTAGGTTTCAGGAAGCCAGATAAAGTGGTTTAAGAGGAAAAGTGGCCAAAACTAAGGCTAAATAGAGATGAAGAGATCATTTATACATTTATAATCTTTTCAAGATATTTTCATTGAGATAGGCATGGAAGCCTGATTGGAGAGGGTTCAAAATAGAATAGGAAAAAATGCGGGAGATATTAGACAGCCGCCAAATATTGCAAGTTTTGAGTGTAAAGGGAAGGAGTAGCAGTAATTCACAGCAGTAGCTGGAGGGGGTGCTTTGTTTTGCTTTGATTTTTAAAATGTTAAATATTTCAGAATGGTTGTTAATGAAAACAATATGGTAAAGGAAAACTGATGATGGAAAGAGGAGAAAACTGCTACACCTATGTGTTGAGATAACTATCTGAAAAAGGACTTCAGTGCACAGATGAAGGGATTGATCTTAGAAGGTGCATAGCAGTTCCTGTATCATAAACAAAAAGGGAGTAGAATGAGCATGTGAAAGATACCCTAATTCATATGGAAATACAGAAGCAAGGTCATCAACTGAAGATCAAGGAAGTATTGGAGTTTAGGAGAAAGGAAAAGACATGAAGTAATCATTTTGGAGAGTGGTAGAGTAAATTAGGATCTCATGTCAGCACAAAAATTCTTCCTGAAATCAGACACAAAAAGCAAACACCATCAGTTGAGTCTTGTCTCCAGTCACATCCAGCTGCCTGGATATACATCTGAAGTAGGCAGAGAGCTGAATATGAAGGGTAGAGCCACCCAATGTCCTCTCCTGCAGGGTGGGGACATTAAAAGGATAAAGTAGAATGAATGACAGTAGTGTTAAGAAATTATGGATTCCAGAGAAAACAGTTTTTTTGAAATTGGGATAGAAGGGAATGAGCCAGAAAGATAAGAGGCAATGGTCAGGGTGGAATTTTTAAAATTTGAGATCATGAAGTATACAGTGATGATGATCATGAAGATGATGGTGGTTGTTAGATCTAGCATATAGCCATGAAACTGCAAAAATGGGATAAAGTGAAGTTTCAAGATATTAGAGGCGAGGATGTTAAAAAAATGAAAAACAAGAGTATTATAAAGATTGCATACATGAACTTTTAAATCACCACCAGTGGTAACAAGAATAGTGTTAGAAGGAGTGAGAGCAGGTTCTGTGATAAAATCTTCAGGAGTGTAAGAGCATGAGCTTCCAGGTAAGTCTTTCTTTGGAAGGAGAGCGGGACAGTGTTATAGATGAGGAGTAAGGAGGACTCTTACCTTGCTTCTGGATTGTGGGATATGTATATGTGTATGTGTATGTGTATGTGTATGTGTATGTGTATGTGTATGTGTATGTGTATGTATATGTATATGTATATGTATACATTAAAGGAGTTTATTTAAAACTGCATAGATGTGTGTATATATATACACACATGTATAAGAATATTTTAATAAATTAAAAATATTTTTGTTAAAATGTAGTTTTCGTAACAATAGGCATACCAGAAGATCTTGCAAATATATGTGGTGCTACAATCCAATCTTAGTTTCCACTGCATTTGTTCATTCTTGTCTGCAGTTCACTGCATTTATGGCCCTACCTGATCTGGTGTGTGCAGAGAATTCAATTTATCACACTCCCAGCTCTCCCTGTCTCAGTCACCACTGGACCCCTCTATGTGTCTGAAGGAAAGAGGCTGCCAGTACTCAGTAAGATCTATGTGCTTGAAGAAGTTTGTCTGAGATGATCCTAAGGTAGGTCTATTATTATAATGGCATAATGAAAGTGTGGCTAAGAATTTTTACTTAAGGGTGTCTACTCAAAAAATAGCCTAGCCATCCAAATTTTCTCCTTATCACTGTCATTTACCACCAAACCACTTTTAATTTCAAATCTAAGGGATCTCTATAAATTAGTACAAAACATACCATTTCTGTGAAATTACCAGTAACGTTTCTATTCATATTTCATTATTGCATACATATTACAGAATGTGGAGCCAGAATACTTGAGTTCAAATCCTGGAGGGTTTATCTCTAACTGGCAACGTGTCTACGAAAAATTGCTTAACCTATCTATTCCCCAGAGTCTTTAACTATGAAATGAGATTATGGCAATTAATAGCAATGACCTCAGAAGGTTGTTGTGAAGAGTAAATTAATCCATACCCAGCACTTAGTTCTTGGCATATACTAAATGCCAGGTAAATGTGAAATATTATAAATTACTACTATTACTATTGGAAGAATTGGTAGGGGGCTAATCCCCCCTCCCCAAAGCATATGCTTGGAAGAGGAAAAACAGATAAGAAGCAAAATGTAATAGGGAAAGAGAAGCCTATGATCTTGGTTAAGATTTGTGAGGCTGAAAGTATTTTGGGAAAAAATGAAGCCCCCACCCACCCAGAAAAACCACAGAGAACAAGAGTAGGTCCTGGTGACTTGAATCACATGGAAATACAGAGTTGGTTTATTCAATATTGACATCAGGAGACTTAGGTCTGTAAGAAGAAGGTGGGACTAAGTAGTAGGGTGCTGGAAAAAAGAATCTATCTGAAAATCACTTTAAGGCTAAAATGTATCTGTCAAGGTAAGTTACAAAACTGAAAACAAAAACCTACCAAACACACTCTTAAATCATGCACAATAAGTATGCATTCAAATATGTATGTTTTTACACATATTTTTCAAGGACTTCTGTGTAACTAGCCAAGCATCATGCTCTTGATTATTTGCTCATCCAATAGCTTGGCAGTGAAATAACTATCTTTAACCACAACTTGCTCAAGGACAACTTTCTCATTCTGAAAGGGGTTTTTTAGTCCCAGTTCATAAATGTCTCTGCTTATATTTATATTTTTATTTTAGAGCACACCAATGAATTCTTGGCAGGCAGTGGGTTACTAATGAGACACATTGGCTCACCACCTTCTTATCAATCTTTTAAATTAGCAGTCAAAGAAATTTGTCAAGCACACATTACAGAAGGATATATCTTGTGTTAATGGAATTGCTTCTTCAGATTTTACAGTTTCTGGGGTTTTCTAATGTAAAGTAGAATCTGATTTGAGGTAATACTGTGGATTTTTTAAAAATATTTGTTCATGAATAGAAGAACTGCGGTGTAGGCCAGAGGTGTGGGGGATGAGAGGATTCACCAGAAACAGAGTGGGGAGCAGAACAGGAAGATCTATTGAAATACACTGCTGAGGGGAGCAGCAGGTGAGAGAGGAGAGGTCTGCTATGCCATGCGTGTTAGGTCCCTGAGTGGGAATCGACCCCAGGCTAGTGAGTTCAGCAATGATTGTGTGATAGCTCTGCGACTTAACCCCTAGGCCACCAGGTAGGCCCCATACTGTGGATTTTGTATAGACATCTGAAAGGTACATTTCTCAGCTTTACTTTTGTTCTTCTTAAGTACTTTCAAAGAGCTGTTCAAGTCACCTTAAGCAAGGTCTTTTTAGTTGTGTGTGTGTGTATGTCTGTCATCTTAAAAAAAAAAAAAAAGAAAGGAAGTGCCAAAAAAGAATCACCAAAATCACCATTTATATTGCATGTTGATATTTGTTTAATTAACACATTAAAACAAAGTCATGTGTCTTTGTACCTTCCAGCACTATTATAGGATTTTAAAAAGATATGTATTGATTTGCTCTTCAAGACAATGTAATAATGTAATGGGGCAAACTTGTGTCACAATATCTCCATGTTTCAAATCCACATTTCCTGTTCAATAGGCCTGCCTTCTCCCATCCCTCACCCCGCTGCTCTCCATATGTATGTTCATTCAGGAAGCCTACTACTATTTCTGGTGCTGAGGGTAGGCACCGAGTCAGTCAGGCAAGCTTGTTATACTGGAGTAGGTTTTCACAAAATGGTTGCATTGGTCTCCTCTAAGGAGGGCATAGTGGGGGCACAGCAACAAAAAATAGAAACAGTATTGTGGGCTGAACAGTGTCTGCCCCAAAATTTGCACGAATAAGCCCTAGCCCTCAGTACTTTAAAATAAAACTGCCTTTGCTGTTAAGATAAAGAGGTGATTAAGTTAAATGAACTCATCAGGGAGACCTGAATCCAACCTGACTGTTGCCCTTATGAGAAGAAATTTGGACCCACAGGGATACACCAAGGGTGCAAGAGGGTGGTCCTTAGGAAAGGGGAGTGTCCAGGACCCCACCCCCACCTCAAGCCAGAGAGATCCAAGACACCTAGGACTACGAATCCCAGAATGCCATCGTCACCGAAGAACGGATACTGAGGACTGAGGGAAGAGTTAAAGAGGGGTTTTGGGACTTAAAAACCAGAACTGGGGGGGGTTGGAGAACCCTTTTTATGGTCCGTGGTGTGGATTTACCAGAGTTTTTCCTGAGTAGGCGATAAGATTCTAGCTCAGCGGAACTGATAGGACGCATTCACCAATTTATTCTTTATCTTTTTTTCTTTCTGTTTTTGTAAATAAATCCTTTTATTAATTTTATTGTATGTGTCTGCAGTTGAGCCTTTTAAGTACCATTGAAGCACACTAGTGAGAACCCAGACAGGCACCCCACAGGGTTACCCTGTAACAAAAAGACCACTTGCAAACACAGCCATGTGCAAACCGTTTGACAGTATGCAGTCAGCTGCAAGTCAGGGGGAGAGGTGGTATTACACCTTGGCAATATCTCACTCCCAAGAGTTGTGAGTAGACTGAAAATAACAGCTCTGTGGAGACATGTACTCTGTATTCCCCGTCAAAAAAATCTTTACCATTCTTTACATATTTTATTCCTTCTTCTGTCCGTCAATTACTATCTCCAAGTGACTCTTAATTCCTCTCTTTCCCTTTCACCTGTTCTTCACATTAATGACTTTGTAGATGCAGTGATGAAGGATTTGAAGCATCACTAATACAGGCACATTTGAGAGATACTGCAGGTTTGGTCTCAGACCACTGTGATAAAAGAAAGTGCAATAAAGCAAATTCATATACATTTTTTGGTTTCTCAGTGCATCTTATAGTTATGTTTATACTATGCTGATGCCTATTAAGAGCACAAAGGCATTATCTCTAAAAAAATGTATATACCTTAATTTAAAAACAACTTATTGCTATAAAATTTTAACCACCATCAAACCTTTTGTGAGTTGTAATTTTTTGCTGGTGGAGGGTCTTGCCTCCTTGTGGATGGCTGCTGACTGATCAGTGTGGTGTTTACTAAAAGTGGTCTTGGCAATTTCTTAAAATAAGATAGCAATGAAGTTTGACAAATTAAAACATTAGCCACAGTTAATATGTTCCCCATTCACAAAAGATTTCTCTTGTTATAATAATTCCCAGTACTGTATATAGAGAAAATAATGATTTTTCTAGGAAGTGAAAATGGGGGTTATCCTGGAAGAAGAGGCTGCGTGGAAAGGAGTCCCAGCCAACTGCTTCTTCAAACCCTCAGCCCCTGGTGGGGTTTGATACATATAAGCTGTGGGGAAAGAAGGGTTTTCTCAGGAGAGGAAGGTATATTGAAACAAGTACAGGCAGAAATATTTTTCACTGAATCATTTGTGAGGGAAATATGAATACCAAATTACCTTATGATCTCTGGTAGGTAATTTGTGTGTGAGAAAAGCTAGAATTTTGGAGGCAAAATAGTTTGAGGAAAATGCCTTTTTGTTGGATGCCAGTGGGTTGCTCCAGGGGAAAGGCTTCAAGCTACCATTTTGGCTGATGGCTGTTGGGTGAGCACAGGGCTCTTTACAGTAGCTACATCTGCTGACTTGGACTCTGTTTTCTCTTTTCCTACGTTTTGTTTCCTTTCACCATCTGTGGGATGTGATGGTCTTTGGTGGCATTTTACTCACAGTAAAGCCTCTTTTGAAATTGGAATCAGTCCTCTCAAAACCTGCTGTTGCTTAATCAACTAAGATTATAGAATATCCTAAATCACTGGCATCATTTAAAAAATGCTCATAGTATGTTCACCAGGAGTAGATACCATCTCAAGAAACCATTTTCTTTGCTCATCCATAAAAAGCAGCTCCTGGCCCATTTGAGGTTTTGCTTGAGATTACAGCAATTCAATCACATCTTCAGACTCCACATGTAATTCCAGTTATTTTGCTGTTTTTAACCACATCTGCAATTTCTTCCATTCCTGAAGTTTTAAACCTCTCAAAGTCATCAATTAGGGTTGGAATCAACTTCTTCCAAACTCCTATCATTTGGGTATGTTGACTTCCCATGAACCACAAATGCTCTTAAAGATATTTAAAATGGTGAATTCTTTCCAGAAAGTTTTCAATTGGCTTTGCTCCGATACATCAGAGGAATTGCTGCCTAAGGCAACTATATCCTTATAAAGTTTATTTCTTAAATAATAAGAGTTGAGAGACAACATTACTCCTCAATCCATGGTCTGTAGTTTAGATATTGTGTCAGCAGGTATGAAAATAACAATCTCCTTGAACTTCTCCATTAGAGCTCTTAGGTGACCAAATGCATTGTTAATAAATCAGTTTTTCTCTTAAAAGTAGGTCTCAACAGTGGGTTTTAAATATTCAGTAAATCAGATGTGCTTTGTTATTTCATTTAGAGAGCATAGGAAGAATAGATCTGGCATAATCCTTACAGGCTCTAGGATTTTGAGAATGGTAAATGAACAATGACTTCAACTTAAAGTTACAAGCTGTGAAATCCCCTTATTCAACAGCAGTATGTGAGGCCTGGAAAAAAGAAAGATTTAGCAGTCATTGAGGAGTGCTGACCTGAAAAATGTAAAGGGGCCAAATGCAAACTTCTGTTGTTTTAAAAATTTTCCTTGGCTGATCCTGCCTCCAAGGGTCATAGTCCTTCCTCTCTGGAATGCAACCCTCAGCAGAGTACTATTAATCCTATAGCCCAGAGTCCTTGTGGGTTGGATTGATTTTTTTTTTCCCCCTTCTTGGCTCACCTGGACACCTGCCTCTGCTGGTATTGTCTCAATGGGCAGATGTGCTTGGAATTTCGAGCCAATTTACAAGTCTGAGTGGCAAATAGTAAAAGTGATGTCAGCCTGGTACATCTTACCACTATTTCAATAAGTGAAATAAAAATAAGAAAGCAAAAACATGAAAGGGAAAAGTTGTCCAGGATTATGGCTTGTTTAATGCAGATTGCCTGGCAACCAAATAAACTGAACATTGTGGATTTAAATGTGTGTTGATTAATGTCAGGAGATCACAGGCTTAGATACAGAGTTGATTATTTCCTACATGATTTCACTTAAATGATACTATAGGAAGACTCATTCAAAATTTGTACTTTGATTTTAAAAAGTCACTTTACCCTGGGTTTCTAGTGAAATCCAAGTTGACTTGATATCAGTGGGTATCCTACCATTGAAGTGGACACAGCAGCAAGAGTTTAGTATGTATCTCTTCATCTAATCTTCACTGTAACTTCTATGGTAAAGATTGTATGTTTCAATCATCAGATGTGGAAATTAAAGCACAAATCCTAGGTGATTCAGTTCATAGGTGATGGACATGAATTCTCTTTGATGTAGAGCCATAAATCTTGCTTTTTCTAATATAACATGTGGCTTTCTCTTTTGCCCAGTAATTCCTAAATGCTTATAAATGTCAGATGCAGTTTGTCCCCACTAAATTCTCACAACAAAACTCTGGTGAACGTATAGTTATTTACGTTTTATAACTTAGGAAACTGAGATTCGGTAATGTTAAGTATATTCCCAGGGTCATAAAATGAGCATGTGACAGATCATATCAAAACTGTAAAATTAAATCTTTTAAACCCAATCTCATTTTTTCAACTTCCTCTCTTGATATGTTCTACCTGCACTCATGAAAATATAATTATGCTACTTAATTATGCTACTTATGCTTCTATCACTGAAAACATACTTTTCTTTTGACCTCTCCCTCAAAATTATGCTTTCTTCTCTACTTATCTAAAGGAAATTGATAGCTGATTAGCTGGTTCAGTTATTATAGCTGATATTTCATGTTTCCTAGGATACGGGAGAAGACGGAATTCCAACCCATTAAATGACCCTCTCTTATTAGAATATTTTACACTGTGGCAAAGCTGGCAAACAAGATACAAATTTCAGCAAATAGCCTTTACTGCATCCTTGAGTTATTTGATAAGTAAACAAACCTAGGCTCTGCATGGACATGTGGTAGAAGATGTCTGTGGTGTATATTTACATGCTTGCATTAGTAATTAGTACATAACCACAGATAAAAAAACAACACAACAGAGCAAGTTCTCATAAACCCCAACAGATTTTGAGCATTCTAAGATTCAATTTTTTTTTCTTTATCATAAGAGAATGGAAACTTTCTGTGCTACAGTCACATAGATTTTGTAGATGGTGATAATCTAAGAGTAAAGTTATAAAAATGATGTTGAGTAAGGTAACAGTCCCAATTATAGCTATTCTATTTCACGTGTTTAAATATAGAATGTTAAGAACTACATATAAGGCATAGTGATTCCTCAATTTAATTTTAGAAATATAAGCAGCACAATAAATTGAAAGCAAAAAAAAAAAAAGTATTTCTTTGGCAGAAGCAATACTAAGTCAATTTCTTAGATTCTCTCTCTGATAATGTTAATGCTATTTTTTCTTATCTAGTGACTTAATAAAATATTGGCTTACAAAATTGGCAGTGGGTGAGTGATGTGGCTCCAAGCTTAACTAAAATGTGGCTTCAAATTCTGTCCTCAAGTTTCCCCAGGTCTCCCATCTCTGCCCTTATGTGAGATTCCTTCTCAGGTTGCCATGTGGCAGGGCTAAGATGATGACCTGGAGCTTCAAGCCGATAGCCTAGCAGCTTACAAACACCAAATGAAAAGTGCTACTCTCTTGAGAAATTCGAGGTTTACACTGATTTGCCTGGTTTTTGTCAATGCCTATCTTTGAACCAATCACCATAGCTAATGGAAATTTGATGCCCTGATGGGCCAAGTCTGGGTCATTTTTCACACCAACTGTTGAGAGTGCTGTCAGTCTGAGTAGAAACACAGGGATGAAAAAAGGGAAAGGGTGGTTATCCTGGAGAAATGCTGGACAGATCAGAAAAATAATAGGTTAAGTTTTTACAGGTCTTCTTTAGAAATTAGTACATAGATCAATTCATTGGAAATGCCCTTAATTCAAAGTGAAAGTGAAGCACACAGAATGGATTAATACACATTACATATCAAAGGTATCACTGTTGATTGAGATATGATGGAGTCTTTGATAGTATACAAAGAATTATGGGTAGATCAATAAAGCAAAGAACACCTTTTTCTTTGAAGCATTTTTAATAAGTGACAGATTGTGTTGAACCCAGCGCTGGCAGGAGAGAGTGTTGATTGAGCACCTTTTATTAATATTGTAGTGACAGCACAGCCTCGAATAGGAAAGAACTAGCTGAGCAACTCCCCAGTTTGTGGGCTCCCTGTGATTCTTACTTCAGAGTCCATAATGTCAGAGAGAATTTTAAGGTGAGAAAAAGATGGTTCAATTTATGCAACTCATTACGCAAGAGGAATCATTTCCAAGACCTAGAATATAGTCCTGTTTATACCTACCAGCTAGCCCCTTCCTTTTTCACTGTAATCTATGCTAACCACCTATTTTGAAAATGTAAGAGACTAGAGCAGCAGCTAGCTGGCTGATGAGCTGGCAGTTAAAATGAACTTTCAGCAGTGAAGCAGAGAGAAAAAGGGAAGGACAGTCACATCATGAACAAGAGAAAGCTTACAAGGGACACATCCCACAGACAAGGTAAGGTCAGCAACCAGACCTTAAACCAGGACTCATCCACAAAGGGCAGATGAGAGAGGTGGGCAGCTTCAGGGAGAAGATTCTGACAAGACCCCCTAAACCTGTGGAACCTGGGGAGAGAAATCTTTCAGGAGCCTATCAGCTCACCAGCTTTGAAGATCTGTGAGTCAGTTGCCTTGTCCAGGAAGCCCTCCCAGCAAGTTGGCCACATGGAAACACTTGAAACATCAATTTCAGTGTCATTCACATAATAGGTACTCAGGAAATAAAAATCCCAAAGCAACAATAGAGTTTTGCAATCTTTGGAGAAAAAAACACATATTGGGCAGACAAAAAACTTAATAAAACAAAATGAAACAAATCTCACAAAAACAGAGATCTTAGACTGTTTTGTTAACCACGGGCATTTTGTGTGCATTTTGAAAGAATGAGTGACATATCTCATCTTCTAAGTATTTATGAAACTCACATGAAGTGCAGTGGGTTATGCACAGTGATGAAACGTCTTTCATCTCACCCTTTGATCTACAGTCATTTCCATAAGATACAGAGGAAAACTCATGTGCCATCAAGAGATATTTTGCTTTGTTCCTTAAGGTCCTCACTGCTTCTGGCACTACTTGGAAATCTAGATATTACTGCCCAAGCAAGAGGAATATAAATAATCCCACCTGAATGGAATCAGAACAAGCCAAGAATAGAAAACTGAAATTGTGCAAGGATAGCTCAGGAAAATAAAGGGAATTGAGATGTCTGAGTTAATGGAGAAAGAGCAGCAGTAGCAAGTTTTAAAAGAGAAGCTTGTGAAATCTTCAGGCTTTTTCCTAAGTACAACAAACCCTGCTAGTGCTAGTAAGAACTGGTTTAAGGTACTCAGAGAGAGATTCAACATGCTTTTTTAAGACTACATACAAAGAGGTTCAAAAAGTTATAATGAGATAGAAGAACAGCATCCATAGGGCAAACAGGGAGAAAAATAAATGAAACCCAAAGGATTTTGAGATAATGTGAAAAAAAAACTCATTTCTCTAAACCAATGTACAATATAACTTACACTGGTCAACACTAAGATCATTACTGACTTAAAAAGGCCCTAAGCTGTAGTATCTTGGTGTGCTGAACATGAATATAACCCTGACATTTTTTTTATTAGCTCTTGTTTTGAAGATATTTCATATAATTCATTTTATATGTTTCACCGTGTCAATTTATCCAGTAGGACTGCAACAACATCCTAAATCAGCCTAGAATGATGGAATATTGCATAGTATTGCATAATACCATCATGCACACATCATCCAGATTTGATTGCATCATTTTCTGATGCAATGCAATACTCCTGCCAGGCGGCTGCTGAAGTAAGCTGACGTCAGCAGTACACTATAGAAAGCCCTGTCAGAAAGGTTGAGCATTGAAAATATTTCAGACTTTGTCTGCATTGAGACCAGTTTCACATGGTGAGGGACTTCCTGTTCCAGAACCTCCAGCAGAATATTCTCTTGATTCATCTGAGGAGGACAAGGGTGAGCTGACCTGTTCTCCTGTTCCATCAGCATGCAGTGATCCAGATTTTCATTGTGGTGCATCATCAACCCCACACAGACTAACACAGGAAGAACTAAATGACCTGGTTTGTGATTTGGATTTATCCAAGAACAAGGCAGAATTGCTAGGATCAAGACTCCAACAATAGAATCTTCTAGAAGAAGATGTCACAATCACTTTATACTGAAAGAGCCACCAGCAGTTGGAGCCTTTCTTCAGAAAGGAAAGTACTCTGGTATTTTGTTCCAATATTGAGGGCCTCATGAATACCTTAGAAATCACTCATGACCCACAAGAATGGAGACTATTTCTCGACTCTTCAAAACTGAGTTTTAAGGCTGTGCTTTTGCACAATGGAAACCATCTTCATCTATTCTATTTCTGAACAGCTGTACAAGAGACAAGCGAAGAAACCTAAGAAGTAGTCTATGAGTTGATTTTTTACAGGTATTAACCGTAGGCCTGTTACTATTGGCATGCATTTCGTGATGTAACCATCAATTTATTGCAGATTACAAAAAAAATCTAGAGCCAAAATTAGAATTTGACTGTCATATTCATGCTCAGCCCATGCAAATTGATAGGAAATGACTGATTTTATTTCAGTAACATGACTTTTGTAAAAATTTGTTGACCAGTGTTACCAAGGGAAATGACCAATGAAACAAAATTTTACTCAAAATTAAAATTTATTTTAAAAGTTTTTGGTAATGAAAGTTTTTTAAACTGAATCATAGATCTAAATTTCATTAATATTTTATTGTTTTCCTTTTTTTTAATTTCCCCTCTACCATCCCTCATATCCCCTTGTCTGTAATTCTTGAATGAATTATTTCCTTAAAATGTCCAAATTAGGCATCATAACTATGTTTTCTTAGGCAGAAACATTTGATTCATGCTAGCCCTGACTGTAAATGGACCTTACTCTTTTCATGGTTATTATCTGGTCCCCAAGTAGGGGGCAAATATAGCTCCCAAATTATATCCCAGATATAATTCAGTCACCTGCTATATAAAGCGATAGAGGGACAGGGGAACTACAGAATCATGGGAAAAGGATAATGATGAATAAGAAGAAAATGATTGGGCTGAATTTGTGAGACTACCCAGTCTAAGTTTTCTAATTAGTTAAAACCCCATGCCAAGAAATAATTAGTAAACAGGTGTCTCTCTAACTCTGTATCTGTCCCGATGTCTATAAGGGCCCTTTCCAAATAGGTTTTCTTTCCCTTGCCAAAGCCAAATAGTTGGAGTGTGAAGAAAAGAGTGAATAGCTCAGGGGAAGCTATACAGGGAGAAATGTCAGTGTCACTTCTTCCTGAGAACCAGTGGTGCAGATCTTCTTGGCCCATTGTCAGTGGTGAGATTGGAGTTGCCACTGCTTAGCAGGTGTGAAAGGTGGGCTGATTGATAAGTGCTATGATGTGCTATTTGATAAGGTGAATGCATCATGCCATGAAAATCCACTTCTGCTTCCAAGGGAGCTTTGAAAACTCAGATGCTCTACATTTATCCATTTACAAAAAATATACCTACATCCATCTACCTCAAAGTTGTCTTCTGAGAACTAGCCATTTGCTCATCTCAAATGGAATGTCATAAAAAAAAATGCAACTTTTCTTCCTTTGAAATGTTTTGCTATGTTATTGAAAAATAGGGGTATAGTTATTTGTAAATTAAACTTAATTATTAACGGAAAACAAGCTCTAACTTCTAAATATATGAACAGAGCTTAGCAACTTTAAATATAAAAATTTGACATTTAATTTGCAACTGTACATGGAAAAACATTTCAGAATATCTGGCTTTTATTAATGGGAGGTATAGAAACAAACTACTCTTGAAGCTTATTTATTGGTTTAGGATAATAGCATTGCACAATCATGCACAGTGTATTCTCTTTCTAGACCTGGTGGAAAGTGAATGATAACTACAAGGCAAAATCTATCCAATGGTTAGCAAGCATGAGATCTAAGCCATGAGGACTCAGAAATAATAAATAAATAAAATTCTTTAATAAAATTCAGTGCTTTTTTTCCCCTATCATAACTTCAATCCTAGTTATTAAACTTTTAACATTTAAAATATATAAAGTACCTTATGAAGAGTTTGTGAATATTAGCTGTAAGGCATCTGGAACACATTTGTAATTTTTAACTCACATATTTTCTAAATAAAAAATACAAAATAATCTCATCACTCTTCAAAAATTAGAACTCAATTTAGTTTACCCATAAGACTATGAAGAAATGTAAATAGTTGCATTTTGACAAAATCTTGATTCCAAATACAGTGTTATGATAAAAAGGAACATAAATTTTTTATACATACTTTCCTTTGAAGCTTCTCTATTGTACGTGTTTAGTATATCTGCAAAATCAATTGACATCATTATCACTAACAAAATATGTTCTCAAAAATTCAACTTATGCCAAGCTAATATCTGCAGTAGAATTTGAATCCTTAAGTAAGATTACTTCATAAATAATATATTTGAAGAAAATATTTGCTGATCTAAGTATTTTTCTCTGCTAAGGAACAGTGTAAATTGCAATGAAGGACTAATTGTGTTAGAACTTAGCTGTGAGTCCTAAAAAAGAGAAAGATGAAGCACATTTATTAATTATAGTTTCTAATTTTGTGAGTAAGGGCAAAGCTTTTCTGAAGGGATTGAAACAGTGATGTACTTATAGACTTAGTTTAAATCATACCCGGAACTTGGTTCCCTGAAAGCCTTCTAGAATAATGATATTCTCTGCAATAACAATGAGTATCTGTATTTAGTACTATCTAGGTAGGAGTGAAAATGGTCAGTTAACTACTGAAACTTCATTTCTTATACATTGTGTTGTTCTCTTGTTGAACAAAATATAGACTTTGAAATTCAGATCTCTATTTTATGCTTCAGCACCAACTTTGTACGAGGTGAAATGGATTTATTACTGAAAGGAGACATCTATGCTCTATTAGACCACTGTGGCAAAGAAAAATAACTTTTGAAAACAACTCGACCACCTATGATATGTTCATAAAAGTCAGAATGGGTTTTTGGGTAAAATCTGGCAATTCTTTTCCAGTAGAGTTTTGTTTGTTTGTTTTTTGAAAAAACAGAGTTTCATTCATCAATATTTAAAAATAATCTAGACATAAATATCACAGCTTACAATTCAAATCACTTTAATAACTGAAATTATAAGATAGTTAAGACTTTTTTTTAATCAGTGTTGGATCATTTCTACCAATAAAGAAAGAAAGGTGCTGCATTTTCTCGTAGCATAAATCTTGTTTATGAAAGAGTCGATATTGGAGCAAATGTGCCTCTCTAGTCCCCGTTTTCACATTCACTTCATGTATTTTCTATTGGTATTCTAATGGAAATCCGCAAATCAATGAACCAACATTGATAGATGTGCCATGTCCTACACTATACACAGGGCTAGGTTCAGTTTCTCCATAATCCCATGAAAGCGATAGCAATTGCCATCAAAGCTACCATTTAGACTGTCCCTCTGCTGCAGCAAGCCAGATATCCAGGATCCTACAGCAAGCAAGGAAAATCTCAAATTTTAAGGTCAATGAGAATTTTTCCCTATATTTAAAATTAAACTTGGCAGGATATCAAAAGTAAGAAGCAGAAACAATACAATAACAGAAAGTGAAAAACAAATCCTGTGTCTCGTAGGATACACTCTATAAAACCAAAGTAACTGATCCTATCTTCCTTAACAACTCTGGGCTGCTGATCGCATAACATGGTATTTTTCATCTTAAAACATTTGGCAGACAAAATGTCAAAAAAAGTTTTGTGATTTTTAAAAAACAACTGTTTTACTGGAGACTAAATCTAAAAGACCTAGAATAAGCACAATACTATGAGATTTTAAGGAATTACAACAGACTGTGAAAGATTACAATAATACAAAGTTTACATTTTACTCAATACTTCAAAATTCTATCAATAAAATTCTATTCTAATTCTATTTTAATTCAGTTCCATTCAAATTCTATTAAATACGTCAAAAGGATTCAATTCAAATTCTATTAAATACTGCAAAAGAAAGGTTTCAACTTGAATTTGTTATATACTTTTTGTTATAAATTTTGTCTCATTTAAGGTTTTCATTTAAGGTTTTTTACGTTGTTTGTTTTGTTTCATAAATCCCCTTGGATGAAGCTTATGCTCTCCTTCTCAGGATAACATTTTTAAAAGAATAAAATAAAATACATACTGTTTATAACTAAACATATAGCTGTAGATATGTAAATTATAGATGATAGATGATGGATGGATGGATGGATAGATAGGTAGATGGATAGACTGACTGATTCATGGCAAGTGGTCTTATAAACATTCCACTTTAAGTAGAATAAAATCTACCATTGCCCCCAAAATAAAATTTTCAAAGGACTTAATAGCAATAAGATGGCCACTAGCTTCCTTGAGCAACTAACTCTGTCACACAAAGTGAGTCATTGCTGGAACTCAGAACCTCAAATCTTGATGTGCCACAACCTGTTTAAACTAATGACTTTTGTAATGGTTTAGGAAGAACATAATCTATACTTTTAGTAGAAAATATTTATAGAAGTTTGGGTCTCTGCTGATTCTAAAGCCTAACAGCCTCAACAAGACATCTCCTATTAAAGAAAATATCACTATCAAGGTCAGGGGCCTCTAAAAAATATCAGCATCCTTGAAATCCCAGACCTCGTTGTGATCCTCATGAGTTGATTATCAGAGACAGATACAGCTGTGGTTCATCTTAGGCATTCCAGCAGCTAGGGGAGTAGTCTGACCACCATGAAAAGCTTGCTAACAGCCAAACCCACCAAAATTAATCTTCTTTTCATCTATAGTAATAGAGTGTCAGGTCATGGTTGCCCAGTTACCCATTTCCTAGCTTCGTTTGTGATTAAATAGCATCTCCAGTATAAGCAAAAGCAGTAAGTGCAGTTTGCTGTGTCTCACTCTTAAAAAGTGGGTGTGCCTCCTACGTGCTGTTGTTGCACCTCTCATTGCCTGAAAGTCATCTGTATCATGGCTCCATGTTGACCATGTATGAAATGAATGCCCTAAGACATGATGAACAAAACAAGATTGGAAGAAACTTTTCTCTGCATGACCTAGTGGTGCTTGGTTACCTGTGACCTCAAGCACTTCCCCCAACAAACTCATCCTACCTCAGCATAGCTAAATGACGAGAGATGAATTCATAACTTGATTGAATTTCCGAATTGGGGGGGGGCTCTTGTTATAACAGAGAATAGTTCAGCCTACTGCAACCAATACATCTTTTATATATATAAAATCTCATCACAACACACCATTTGGGGTCATATTCGCAAATTGTACAATGACAAAGTTGATTCAATCTTACTGCTGGAACAGCAGACAGCACCAAGAAAATCATTTGTCTCAGCACTACATAAGATAGGTCAAGACCTTGAAATAGGAAACAGTCTCAGTCTTACAACATGACACTAACTCTATCTGTATTATTCATCAATGTTATTGAAAAGATAATTCCTTATTTTATAATACAAGTTTTTATTAAAAATATTGCATACACTAACATTGATTTAAAATTCTAGTCAACTGATCTAGAAAGAAGAAACTATTCACTGAGTAGTTCTTAATATTTATTTAGACAATTTAAAAATTAGACTTAGAGTATCAATAATTCTAATGTAAGGAAATAATTTTAACTTATATACATACCAGTCACCTATGCTTGAACTGCTAAGATATGCCACCTTAAATATTAATTGTAGTAATAATAGTTAATTTTTAAATATTGTGCATTACCACTGCTACTATTATCATTACCACCACTACTTCTACCATTACTTTTAAAGAACACTGTGTACCAGTATTTCATGCTACCATATTTATTGTATTGATAATTCAATCTTATGGTTAAATTCTTTAATGATAAGAACTCAGTAACTCCAGAGGCAGATGATTCTATTATTGTACAATTACATTGTATCTTTCTATTGGAGCCTTTTGATTAAAAGTAAAAAATTAAGGTATAAATAAAATTCAAGTTTGATCTTTCAAAATATACTCTGCAGCAGAATATGGGGGAAAAGTAATAAAGGAAACTATTCTTTCCTGATCCACAACTCACTTGTCTGAGTTTAGAGTTCACTATTTTTTAAGCCATTTACTACTGCCCACTAATGATAGAGCATATACTGTAAAATAATAAGACAGTCAGGAGCTATGTGGACTTATTTTCAAGGAAAATGTCCATACTGAAGACACACAAATGTCCCCATGACATGAAATGAATCATAACACTCAAGGAAAAAATCGCTACTGTTAACAAATACATCAAGAAAAAAGCTCTTATCTTATTTTTACGGTTGTCAAGGAAACCTTTCTCTTATTTCCTAATGAAATATATTTATTGCATGAAAATTAAATAGAATTGAAGCCAACATAGGAAATAAAATCAAACAAAATGTGTTTTTTAAAAAATTATGATAAATTTAAAGAATTTATTTTTTAAATTTTAAGTTCTTATAAAATACTGCAAAAATCAGAATAACAACTTTGAAGTTTTAATTCTGAATTCCATAACACTGATGGCTAAGTAAACTTAATGGAATTTTAAAAGGAAAAAAATTACTCAACAACAATTATTATAGTGTCTGAATCAGTAAGATACAATGCTTGAAACCATAAACATTTAATGAATGGCAGTTACCATTCTGTAGAATCAGGAATTCTTAATATATACTCATCTTACATAGAGAATAGAAACCGGATCAAGATATTTGAATTATTTTCCATACAAATTTTAAAATTTTGATACCATATTAAGTTTTCTTCTCCAGCATTAATTCTCATATGGGGTTTGGAAGAGGACTCCAAAATCCCCTTGAACATTATAAGAGTTCTATGAACCTTGTCTCCTGAAATTACATACAGAAAAACTTTTACATGTCATTTTAGGAGACAGCAAATTCTCTTACATTCTTTGGGTCCCAAGATTATATTACATTCTCTAATCAACAGCTCATGAAGTTTCAAGGGGTCATTTAATCTGGTAACTCTAAGACACATATCTTATATGCCTTTAATAAGCCATCTCTTTGCTATATCTGCATATCTATTCTATTCATAGAAATTGTATAATTTGAGATGGAACCCTCTTAGCAAATTTGCATCTGGAAGTTTCTTTTGTGCAGAGTTGTGCTTGTTAAGTGTCATAAAAATGTTAAGTGTCTCTTAAACTTTATTCAAGGAAAGGGGGACATCTAGACAATAAGGAAAGCTAGCATCAATAAACCATAATACAACTACCTACACTGTGATCCAATGTTCCACTCAAGAAAAGGACAACTCTTCCAAAAAGAAATCTATTTCTGCCAAAATGCTGCTGAGATTACACGTGGACTGCCAGTAGTTGTGATTTATAAAGAATATAGTGTTACATTAGAGCACAAAAATGGAGCTGAAGAAAGATGTTATTTCAGATTCTCCAAGTAGTAGAATTTCATTATGACCTTCATGAAATTATACAACTTTAGCTGCTTTCCTTTCTCCCAAACATACAAAAAAGAAGGAAAAATATTTAATTGACTATCCTAATCTAATACTCAATAGACAATAAATGCATAATGAATGCTACAGAAATGCTAAACATTCCTTAGTTGTATCACATCCACTCAATAAAGTCATAAAGTCTAGGTAGAAAGCAAGATTCTAGTGAATCATATACTTCCACTCATTGGGCTTATCCTTCCTAATGGACAACAGAGGTCTGAGCCCTGAGCTGTCTTTCCATCTTCTCTTCATCTTGGATGATGTTTATGACTTGTACTGTCACTAGAACTAAGAAAAGAGAATTGCTTCTTTGTTGTGACAGCCTTTCCTGTCTGTTTGTGTGTAGATATTTTCACATTGACTCACTGTGTAGGAGTCACTCAGCTAATTTCCCTCCATACTATTAGCCGAATTTGCTCTAGTAGAATTAGGAAAATCTCTGCGCAAAACAAATCTATTCATATGAGATTCAAGCTTTCCAGGAAGGCAAAGGAAAAGAATTATTTCAACCATGAAGTAAAGGTGAGGAGACATAAAAGGAAGAAAGTGGAAGTTCTACCTGTGTATACTGGGGAAGGTATTAAACCAAACATAACAGGGGTCATAAGAAGAGAAAATAATTAATGGAAGCAGACTCTTTTCCTTAAGGTTTATTTATTTATGCATACAAGCTGGGGTGTAGGCCAGAGGTGTGGGATGGTGAGAGGATTCACCAGAGACAGAGTGGGGAGCAGAACAGGCAGATCGACTGAAATACACTGCTGAAGGGAGCAGCGGGCGAGGCAGAAGAGGTCTGCTGCACCATGTGGGAATCTCCCTGACCAGGTATCGAACTTGTGCTACGGTGGCTCTGGATAGCTTCATAGTGCTACACTTAACCCGTTGTACCCACCAGAGAGGCCCAGAAGCAAACTCTTCTAAGCTGAAGAAAGGCATGAATTTGAAAATAAAAATTATTTTTATAAACTCAAACTCCCAGTCATCCACTAGAAATCACAATTAAAGTTTTAAAAAATTGAAAATGTGATGTTACATGTGAAAAGCAGAGTAAAGGTTTATATAGAGTACCATTTGTTTAAGAAAGATTGTAAGGTGATATATTTTATACATACACAAGATTTTATTTTTCAAAATGGCAGTATAACATCTTTTCCTTAATATTTATCTTTTGTAGGAAAAAAATAATATCTGTGAGTTGTTTTGTTGATTAGCAAGACATCACAGTACTAACCATCATTTTTTTTAATTCAATACATTTTCAAAATGCCTGAAAAGAAAAATTAAATGAATGAACCTTACTGTCTGTTTGGTTGCATAACCACATAGAGATGAAGAATTCCAAATAACTTTAAAATTCACAAAGGACTCTGCATCCCTAGGAAGTTATAAAAGTAATTGGGGGAAAATTTCAATCATGTTCTCAGTAGTCATATCTTTAAAGTGGTGGTATTATTGTTATTCTGAGATGTTTATGGGGGTATTTTGGGATAAATTAAGTGAATTATTGAGACATAAATTTTTGGCATATGAGAAAAAAGATAGATGCAATTGTTACTAAGATTGATGAGGTTAAGGAAAAACCTTCTGGTCCTGAATTTGAACAAAGAGTGTCGTTATAATCTGAACATTATTTTTTAAATTGTTGATATATTTTAAAAAGTTTTAGCAGCTTTTTTGAAGTATAATTGATATATCAAGAACTGCACAAAATTAAAGTGTGAGATTTGGGGTGTTTGAATTTATCAAACAATCAAGGAAATAGCAAATACCCCCCAAAGTTCCTTGTATTTGTTTCTTTGCTTTGAGGCAAGAATATTTAACGTGCTACACTGTTGTTATAAAGTCTCAGTTATGCTAGATGAATAAACTCTAGATATCTGCTATACAATACAATCCCTGAAATTAATAATACCGTATTACATATGTCAAAAGATTATTTTCTCTTAAAGATGCAAATCTATTCCCTAGAGCTATTTACCAAAAAGTACTAGAACACATGGCCAATCTAATAGCAATGATGTCCTGATAATACATTGCAATCTCTAAATGCCCATTTCTCATATTAAAAAAAAAAAGATTCTTTAGAAAAGTAACTGATTCAGAAGTGTATAAGGCAAGCCTGCAATATCTTGACATAATAGGAGTCGGTGGAAGATATCTTAAGATTATTATACCTATCTTTCCATTTTGTATCAACCTGGAAATTTCCATTGTAAAATGTTAAAACTGGTTGAATTTATATATGAATGCGTATGTATAGATGTACATGTCAACATTTGAAATACAGGAGGAAATTTTTATTACACAAGTGTTTAAATTTTTTAATTTTCTTCAGGCTTTAATTGACAACAGACAAATTTAGATAGATAGATAGATAGATAGATAGATAGATAGATAGATAGATAGATAGATAGATAGACAGATAGATAAAACAATGTAATTATCAATACTATAAATGTTAAGATTGATATATATAATATCTTATTTTGAATATACAATGACTGTATTTTCTTTCCTAACAGAAATATGATAGTGATATTAATTAATCATACAATAGGGCATAAAGATAACCTTAATTTCAAAAGCAAAAAGTATGCAAAGCAATAAAGCTTGAAATGCATTATAAATGATTGAATAAAATATAGTTAAAAATTTAAAACACTTCCAAATTATTCTTGGATCAACTATTAAGTCTCATTCATAATATGTCACTAATGAACATCCCATCAAAAAAAGTAAAAGATGAAAAAAAGTATAAGATGAAGCCAAAACTATATTCATGATATAATCTACAGCTAAATTCATAGATTATTAAAGAAGAAAAAGTGGTTAAATGAACTTAGTGATTGAATACAATAGTGCCTTAATTTTAAAAAATCCACTAGTTAATCTTATATATAAATAATGGTTCAAAAAGAATTTTCAAATTAAATCTTACAGAACAATATAATGAAAATGATAAATCAAGAAATTAATGATAGTTTAACATTTGAGAAATTTATTAATTTTATACTACAGACATAGGAAAGTGAAAATCTTGAGTACATTGATATGATTTCAATAGAAACTAAAATGTCCTTTTATAAAACTGAATATCTCAAATTAATTTTGTAATTACTCTCATTAGGATACTCTCTTAAAGGAATTTTAATATATCATGTGTTTATACATTGGAATATCTCCAATTAAACGGACATTTTAGGAAGAAAAATATAAATGCCAAATTCAACTCACAACAAAATTGAAAAGTGGAAAAAAAATTTTTAGACATTTTAGAAATTGTTTACATAAAATGCTCAGTTCTGTTTAAATCAGTTAATTCTTTCAAAATTCCAAAAAGCCAATAATTTTCATGTTAAAATTCATATTCAGTTTGTAGAAAATTTAGAGCGTAGAAAATTTCTAATGCCTTTTTGTGAAGCTAGTCATCATCCTTACACAAAACCTCTCAGATAAATCTCCCTACCTCAACTGTATGAATGAACAGCTTTCTCTTCTATTTTGGGTAAGAATATCTAGCTCACCTTGGGACTTTAACTCCCTGCCTATTCCATTGCATCAGTTGAGGTCTCCCCAGGAAATTGATGGTACATTCAGCTGGGACTTTGAAGAGACTTTGTAATGAAGTGACTGTTCACTGATATATGGCATGGTTAAGAGAACCAAGGAGTGATTTTTGAGGTACACAGGAACTAGCAATATAGATGGTGCCCAACTTAGGATTCCACTTAAAATTTTTAACCTGACCATGGTGTGAAAGCAAAGTACATTCAGTAGAAACCATATTTCAAATTTTTCTCTTTTCCATGGCTAGCAGTAGTCTCCTGTAGCAACAGCGAGCAGCAACCCCAGGTCAGTCAGGGGGTCAGGAGGGCAAACCCTCATACTCTGCAGTGGATTGTTCTCTCCAGCATGGTTTGGGTATTGTGTTTTGTGTTTTAGCATGCTCTCATGTCTACAACTGAAGCTAATATAGTGTTCTGAGCACATTAAATGTTGGCTGTGCTAAGCTATTCTTTTTGGTGGGTAAGGTGTTGTAATGCATTTTGACTTAGGAGATTTTTCATTTGTGATGTAGTTATCAGGTTGTAACCCCAACCTAAGTAGAGGAAGACCAGTATTTGTAAGTAGCTAGGGCTCACAAGCCTCAAGGGACAAATAAGGGAAAAGTGTTATGGTTCCTGAGAGAGTAACTGCTCCTAGAACCCCGGCAAGAGGATTTGCATACCCATCTTAAGGTTGACTTAGCCTCAAAGTTAAGGTTGTCATTGCTAAGCTGTTCTGTTTTGTGGGTAAGCTGTTTTAATGCAGCAGTGTTTAATGCAACAGTTAACACCAAGTTAACATCAAGAAGTTACTTTTAATATAGTACTGTCATCTAATCTACAAAACTGATCAAATCTAGCCAATTTTTCCAGTAATATATTTTATATAATAGCAATTTTTTCTTGCCCAGGAACTAGGCCAGGAGATATTTAGCATTCAATAGTTATTGTTTCTTTAGTTTTCTCTAATCCAGAACAATTTGTTCTGCCAAAAGTAAGAAAGTGCCCAAAGAATGATGGAGACATGTCAAAGGACACAGATGCCAGCTTGAGGAAGCACTGTTGGTCAAATTGGGGGCAGTTTGAGCATCAAACTAATTTATTGTAATGGATTATAGTTCATTGAATAAAATAAGAATTCATGAGCCCATGTCGATCGAAATGAATTAATTCATTAATGGAAGAAAAGAAAGTCCTTCCCTAAGCAGAATACAGATCACTAGATATAGAGCAAACAATGGAATTTAGAAGTCATCAATGGATAGAGTGTCTTCAGGGCTGTGCTCAATGCTGGGAACAAACATTATCCACAAGCAGACTCTGTTGCTTCTGTCATGGATTGACCAGATAACGTCCCAACCTCCTTGGCTTTGCACATAAGGTCCTAACGGTCTGGTTCCCACCTTGTTTCTCTGGTCTGATCTTAGTTAACCCCCACGTGACTCCCTTCCCTACAGCCATGCCAAACTAACTTCATTTTTGCTTCTGCCATGCAGCTTCATACACCCTCCCCTTCAACACACTGACCTCTCTCATTCTCTTCTTTGTGCTCCCTCCCATTTGCAGTTAACACAAGTGCTACTTCTAAAAACTCTTCTTCATTTGTTTATAACCCACACAAATCTCCATACAGCCTGGCTTAAGCCCTCTTCTCGGTATCTGAACACTATTTCCCCCTGTATTTTAATTGTTACTTTACTATGTTTTTCAATTAATAGATTGTAAGCTGCTTTCTTTTTAATATACTTTATTTTTAGAGTAGTTTTAGGGTTATAGAAAAATTGAGCAGAAAGTATAGAGAGTTTGCATATATTCTCCCTCCACCCTACCCTCATTTTCCTCTCTTAACATTTGTTATAATTGATGAACGAATATTGAGACACTATGTTAACTCAAGGCCATAATTTACATTAGGGCTCAGTCTTTGTGTTGTAAGGTCTATAGGTTTTATAGCCGTGAGCTTCTTGAGCATGATGATTTATAGAAACAGCATATTACTTGGTACTAAAGTTCGTGAAATATTTGCTGAATGGCTAAATGACTGCAAACAAGACCAAAATCTACAAGGAAAGAAATCCTATATTTAATGTGGACACATGTCATTCTGGGTTTGCTAAAATCTTTTGATTACTTTTTCCCTGTTTTGAAAGTTCTCCCACACTGTAAATTCAATATAATGAGAAACTAATATATCTACCCTTACTTTCCCTTAGGCACAAATATTTGACAAATGCTAAGCTAATAATATATACCTATATAAAACTTTGGCTGAGAAATAAGCTATGGAAGGAAATAGGTGAGTTTTCTAGATATTTGTTTGGATAGCTTAAGTTACAGGAGCAGTATTAAGGAGATGGAGTAGGTAGATGGTCAAGGGTCCTGTCCCAAGCAAGTCGTGTGGAATTCTGAGGGTTGCCTGTTAGCTTCTGTGCTCCTGCTCCTATCCTTCCAACAACTCTGAGATTTACTTCCTTCATAATAAGCTATTTTTTAAAACCAGATTAAGTGGATTCTGTTGTATCAAGCTGAGAAAGAACATATATCATGAAGGAGGGATTTTATATATGAAATGTTTGTTTAAAGGAAGCAGAGAGTACACATGATTTAGTCCTAAAAGGTGGGGTAATCCTTGAGTTTGATAAGATGGAAAATGAGCATTCCAGATGAAGCAAGCACATGGAAGTGGGCAAGTGCAAAGGACAATGAATAGATTCTGTGGGTCATGGTAGTGTAAATAAGAAAGAGTGGGCCCCATGCCTCTGGCCTGTACCCTAGCTTGTATATATAAGTAAATAAATTAAAAAAAAAAAAGAAAGAGTGTGGAAAGAGGATAAAAATATAGTTTTGGATCAGACTTATAAGCTATGGAATGGAAGAGTAAGAGCTTCATTTTGAAATAAATTTGTCAATTAGTTCACATGTATTTTGTATTAAGAACTATGTTTAAATGACATGTTTTTAAAAGACATTTCAAAAATAGGAAGGATAGTATTGGAAAACATTTGGGGCTAGCAGAAAAAGGAAGACATGTTAGAAGTTCTTAAGGAGGGGCCTCCCTGGCGGCACAGCAGTTAAGCGCTGCACTGTGGAGCTGTTGGCAGCGGCTACGGGAGTTCAACGCCCGGCCAGGGAGAATCCCACATGGCGCGGCAGACCTCTCCTGCCTTGCCCGCTGCTCCCCTCAGCAGTGTATCTCTGATCTGCCTGTTCTGCTCCCCACTCCGTCTCTGATGAACCCTCTCACCGCCCCACGCCTCTGGCCTGTACCCCAACTTGTATGTATACATAAAAAAAAAAATTAAAAAAAAAGAAGTTCTTAAGGAAGTAACAATATCTGGACTATTCCAGAAAACAAATAACATTTTTATTTTAGAAAATAAATTTCAGGTTAGTATGTGTAGTAGATTTTTGAGAAGTAGCCAGGAAACCCTTTCATCAGGTCCTATCACACTCACCTGACCTCTAAGTAGAAGGAAGAAAACATGATTTGCTAGATTAAATTAGTTTTCAACTTTCCCTTGAGAATTTTCTGATCTAGCATGCTCAAAGGTAACAGTTATTTTTTGACATTCTGAAAACCATTGCCCAGAACCCTAAAGAGCTTATTTATTTTTCCTAATCTGTAGAATTCTTTACAGGAAATATAAATCTTGAAGAAAAGCTGTATAGGCATTCTAACACGATGAAATAAGAATGAAAAGGACAAGGGAAAGCTACTGAACAGGGCACACAAAGTCATTTTACCACAACAGTAAATGAAAAAAAAACTTACTTGCTTTTTTTAACAGAACCCTGGTTTTATCAGAGAATCTGTGGAGATTCGTTTGTTTGAAAAAGGCTCGACTCTGTGCCCCTTCCTGGAGTTTAATCCAGGTTGTAGTCATTGGTGATCTAACTTCTCCTTCTCTTTGTCCACTCCTTGATCTGAGAGTGGGTGTATCTCCACACTCTGACTAATGGGCCATAGTGAAAACTCAGCTGAAGAGCCAGTCTCTTAAAAAGGGACGACTCACTGAAAGAAAATGTCCTGTTCCTCACCCCTTTTTCTTCCTGGAATCATGAAAGGTGTCTAGAAGTACAGTAACAACCATCAGATGGTGAAATAATAAGCATCAAAATGACAAACAGAGGATGGCAGGGCAGAAATCTTGCAAGTACCTGAGTCCCCAGAAGTATTATTTTAGAGGAGAAGTGATGATAGCAACCACCTCTAGATGGACTTTTTATAATTTTAGATTAATGAGTCGAGATGTTTTCATAACATCCAGGTGGAAGTTCCCAAAAGGCATTGGACCACTGAGATCTGACACAAAACAAAGATTAGATTAGAAAAAAGGTGCAAGTCCATGAGATTTTCAGGAGACTTGTGGACAAGTGTGTGCACTGATCTGAATGTGCGATCCAAATCATAAATATCTTAGGTATTTCTTCATAGAAACACAATATATTAAAAATATCAGACGGCTTCAAAGTCTTTTTTTTTTTAAGATTTATTTATTTATACAAGAGCTGGGATGTAGGCCAAAGGTAGGGGGGATGTTGGTGAGAGGATTCACCAGAGACGGAGTGGGGAGCAGAACAGGTGGATTGACTGAAACACACTGCTGAGGGGAGCAGAGGTGGCAAGACAGGAGAGGTCTGCTGCACCATGTGGCTTAGCTCCCTGGCTGGGGATCGAACTTGTGCTGCGGTGGCCCTCATAACTTCATAGTGCTGAGACTTAACCCCTTGCGCCACCAGGGAGGCCCCTGGCTTCAGAATCTTATTAACATGACAAGCACGATTGTGATAATATTCTTTCATTCCTGCCTCTTGGAGGAAACTTTACCTGAACAAAGTATTGCTGTCTCTGATTACCCCACTAATTAATGTATAGTGATATACATTCATATTCATGCATATGTTTGTCTACTAGCCCTGTCTATGCCATCAACTGACACAAAATCTAATCTACAGGAAATGATCTCTATGTTTTTCCTCTAAGGAAATGGTTCCAAACATATGCTTTGTCCACCAGGTGCTTGACATAGTTTTGACAGCGACCAGTACAGCCCACAAGGGTGGGGGTTCTTAGAAGCTTCTGGTAGCCATTCTATATTATTGTTATTCAAACTAGAAAATGCCTTACCATTTGTTTCCTTATGTCACTGCCAAGAGGCCCCAATGTTGTGGCTGAGAGCAGGTGCCCCACTGTGTTTCTGATGAGTTGTATCAAAAAGAATATGACTTTTCTATCTGGTAGTCTTAATTAGAGAAAGACCTGTTCCTTTTTTTTTCTCTCCTCTTGCTTTGCAGTGATATTTGAAAAGAGGTGACTCATATAGTTCCTATCTTAAGCTATCTCTGTCATTGATCATTGTTATCAAGAACAAATTTTTAAAAACTTGTAGCATGTTGGAGAATCTAGAATTTTCAAATTATTTTTTATTGAAAAGTCTATAACTGACCACATAGCAGAGAACCGTAAATTTAGAACCATCAGGCCAAATTCAGCCTGCTGCCATCTTCACTAGGATAATACAGTTTATTTTTAATGAAATTGAATTTGATTCTCTTTAGGTATGTCATAGTCCTCATCTCTCCCTACTTTTTAAATAATTGACCATATCACATATTAAATTCAGAAGTGTAATATTGCTATGATTTTGTAATGACTTCTAATTGATGTCCCTTAAACATTTATAATAGAATAAACTCTTTAATTCAATTTACCTTTGCACAGGGAACAATTACATACACAGAAATGAGCATAGTATTTAGCACAGAGAAGTCATTCAAAACATATTTTTTTAATAAATTAACCTGAATGTTGAAGAGCTTTGGGTCTGGATAAATTTCTAGTGCATAGAAGAAATAAAAGCTAGGTTACTGATGGTTGAGATGCTTCTAATGTTGATGGACCTTGAGCCTATATGTCCTTATCTTAAAAACTTACACTGTGTATTTTACATCAAAGAAGTTAGGAAAATAACAATGTAGTCAAATGTTTACTCTTTGTAAAGTTCTGTTAAATATTATCTCATTGAATTCTAACAAAATCTCTGTGTAATCTGTACTGAGGACCCCATTTTATAGTAAATGATATCGAAGTTCACAGTAATGAAGGATTTTTTTTTCAGCTCACACTCTCACTAAGTAGCAAAGTCAGTCTTCAAACTCACTCAGGTCTTTTGTTTCTTTCCCCAAGGAAATAAAGGAGGAATTGTGTTCCCGTAGTTTCTGTGATTAATTAAGATATTATGGCAAACTGTTTGATAAAAGTTCACATTCTAAATGTTACCTGGGATAAACTTGAGTGTAAGAAAAGCAGATCCAGCTGTCCACCCACCCTCTGACTCTTCATGTGCCCATTACACAGACAAGTTACATGAAAACCCCTCTTCCCACTGCCTTCTCTCAACTGTCATGTTTGTTTTTTTACTTCTTCCCTATTTTCAAATTCTAAAGATATTTTTAAGCACTTGCCTTTGCCAGACAAAATAATATACCAAATATTTTGAGAAGGAACATAGAGGTGATTTCTTTCAGATTCTGTCCCTTTAGGGATTATCAGTGCATCTCTCAGAGTGCAGCAGTGTTTTAAGTATTTGGTTTTGAATGACTCATAGGATTAGTGTTTAATTATATTGCAGGATAAACTGGTATTGCAGTATTTACTTGAATGCTTGTATCACATACTCATGTAAATGTGAATTCAGGCCCACATAATCCATTATTGATAAATATAATAACCCATTATTAGGGTTTCCTTTTAGAACATTGGTGCTACCCATTAAGAATCTATTTCCATCAAGAGGATGTAAGAACTCAAAATATACCCACTGAAAAAATATTTTTGACCAATTTTATTATGATAATGCTTTCTTCCTGATTATAATAATGTAGTCTAAATTGAACTCAGTAGTCAATGTTTCCACACTCAAACAAATTGACTTGCATTCATCAACCTTGTTCTAACATTTTAACTATGTAATTTCTCATAAACTAGGTCATGGGTGCCTAAAGATTCCTTCAGGTCTAATGCATGTTCTTTGAGGCCATTCTTAAATGTAATCAATATCCATCTATTTAGGAAATCATCTACTACCTCATAAACTAGAAAGTAAAAATATTGAATGATGAGAATTAAAATTCTTGAACTTGAAATTTCAGGATAGATTTTTTTTTTTTTTTTTTTTTTAGTTTTACCTGCCAGGAACAGAAAAGAGGGTAAAGAGGCCTCCTAAGCACGTGGTTCTCCCTAAATAGAGCTTATTAAACTAGATTCATGGCTATTAATGTTTGAGTGACAAGGTATATAGATGGAGACTCTGGAAATATTGTAGTTGAAACTTCGCGGTGTTCAGCAAAATTTTATCAAATATTCTAGAGGATAAGATAAAACCTGATACTGAAGAAAAAAATTATAATTATTAGAACAACTATGCTCAAAATATAAGCTCTAAGGCATTATCCACAGTCTCTGGACTCAGTTTCATCTCATCACAGGTCATGCGTTACTAGGTTCTTTACCTACTAGATGCCAGAGAAGCAGCTTTGCAACATTTCAGTATCATTGCTTCAGTCATTATATGTAAAGAGACAAGAAGTAAGCACATTCAAAAAACGATCTCTGAGTGGCAGGAAATAATAATCCCTTCAAAAAGTAGGTTAATCTGTTAAAATATCTGTTTCATTTTGCTTTTTTACTAAACCATACTATGTGACCAAGCCATAGATATGTCAATTTGACTTTGCTTCTGTTCTATTATAGAAAGATAATATTGAGTCAAAATCTCCAGAAGCAAAATAATCCCAACTTTACTTTTCCCCAGAGCCTCACAAAAAGAACTTTCCTTCAAGCATGCTGATCCATTTCATAAAGACACCTTTTTCAGACCAACTTTTATGAAATGCTTTCTTTTTCTCTAATCAGATTTTATTGATTTTCCATTTGTCTACAAAACTATATAGTATCAGGGGTGCAGCTTCACTCCTTCATGTGTGTATATACTTTACTCTCCCACCTCCAAAACTGTGGAGCCATTCACACTATCAAACTGACCCCCTCTACCTATTCCTCCCTCCCACATCTGCCTCCCTGCTGGTAACCACCAAAGTTCCATAGAGCCTAAGAGTTATTTTTATTGTACTTTGCCCTCAAGGTCTGTCCACATATGAGTGAAATTATTTGATAATTGTCTTTCACTTTAGGACTTTTTTCATTTATCATAACCCCCTCCAGTTCCATCTGTGTTGTCCCAAGTGGCAAGATTCCATCTGTTTGAATAGATGAGCTGTATGCCACTGAGCATATATACAGTTTCTTTCTGCAGTCATTCATCAGTGGGCATTTAGGTTCATCTCACATCTTGGCTATTGTGAAAACTATGCTGCTATGAACATTAGCGTGTAAATACATTTTAGAATTAGTGTTTTCATTTTCTTTGGATAAAATCCTGAGAGTGGTATTGCAGGATCATATGATATTTCTATGCTTATGTTTTTAGTCTCCATACTGTTTTCCATGGAGGCTGCATTAATTTATATTCCCACCAATAGTAATCTGTTGTTTTGCTGCCCAGTGTTTACCTCTGGCCAGCCTCCCACCTTCAGGCTTTGAGAAGGGGTAAATAGATCCCTGGACCTGTTTGTCCTCCATCAATGATACTGGAGTGGAGCCTACTGCAACTCTTGCCTTCCCCTTCAATTTTTGCTATAGAATTATGTGTGGAGAGCAGCCAGGTTGGGGGAAGGTGGAGAGGCAGCTTACTAACCATTCTCTCTCCTCCACTGTAGATAGCTAGCCTGAGTCAAGGCCCTCAAGGTCTGTCCATGTTTTTGCAAATGGCAGGATTTCATCTTTTTTGTTGCTGAATAGCAATCTATTGAGTATATATGCCATATCTTCAATATCAGTTCATCTATTGATGGGGTATATCTTTTTAAGAAAGTAGAAAATAAATGTCATTCAAGTGTAAATACACATTGGTCCAACCAGTGCTACTACCTGCTCAACCTTCCCATCAATAAGGAATAAAAATAATTCCTAAAGCATCATTTTATAAAATGGGAATATTTCCACATGGTTGTCATTTATACGATGAAGAGAGTTTCCTCTATACCTTCAGATAAGTAAATATTTATCATTTGCTTAAGTCTAGCAATGGACTAGTACTTTAGATAATTATTTCTATTTCTTCAATACCATAGTAGCTATAATATTACTAACCATGCAGATAAGAAAATTAGTTCAAGGAGGCCTAAAAATGACAATACTAGAATGTAATTCCATATTTGCCCAATCCAGAAAAAGACTAAAATTGGACAAAAATCTTGGTTTAGAATTAATATAGAACAGATGTTGGGAGTATCCCAGTCAAATTCCAAAAAGCATCTTTAGAGATACATGAAGATATTCAAAATATTAACTAGAAATGAAACTGATACCTACAGACAGAAGGAGAGGGCTCGGCTTTGGCTCAGATCCCAGAAGGAGAAATTGCCAGACATTGTAAATTAAAGCTAGTGCTTGAACTTGTCCCCAGCTGTAGACAGATATCCATTGTGGAGCACCACCAGAATGATGGACTCCACATAACTTAATGCCTGTGCTGCTCTCGCTGACACCAGGTAGAACTTCAAGATTCATTCTCTATTGGGCAGGGCAAGGTACGAAGTCAAAGACCACTTCAAACTCAGACTGAATGCTTGAAACTGATGGATGATGGGAGCTTTGAAGGATGAAAAGAAGCAGGGTTTTGCTTACAGAAGCTGCTTGCAATTTCAACCACATGACTACACTCCGCTTAGAACCCAGATAGGTAAAATCATACTGGTCAATTTATATTCACAAAGAATTTTATGGTATACATGAACATTCTCAGTGTTGCTTGTGATGTTTCTCTATCCACAGTGAGAGTTGACTGAAGAGTAGCATTTTCTGTTTCAGTTGTGAATCTGAGAGAATGTGGTGTGGGTGGGACAGAGCATTTTGGAGTCCAGTGATAAATCTACAAGTTGTTTCTATAGCTACCAAGCATCTGTTGTCCTAGATGTAAATCCTACAGCAACAAATCTGTTTACCCATGATCTTTGTAATCAGTGACCATTATAACTTAATGCTATATTTCAGATATTAATTTAAAAAAAATTTTGGGCACATAACATGAGCCAAGCACTGGCTTTGAGAGCCCAGAGGTGAGAAAATAGATGCAAATTCTAAAGCTTACAACCCACTGTCTGACTACTAAATAGAATTCAGCAAAGTAATAGTCTACTTTGATTTGTGATTGGTGGTAATAGTGATCATAAAACTTATTAAATTTGTTGAACAAAATGAAATAATATTAGATCATAACTAAAAACATACAATAAATATCCACAGTCCAATGAAATTAAATAATTGATTGAATAAATAAGGTGGTAAGAATAGACAAATCTCCCATGAAGAATTCCAAATAATTATGAGGAAATTCCACCTTCAAGGAAGTAGAAAGTAACACTCTACTGCTTAAGTATGGGATGTGCATAGTGACTTTCTGTCAAAGAATATGGTATGGAAAGAAGATAAAAAGGAATAACTTTAGAGTGATGAAACCAACCAACACTACCTCAGTCAGCCAGTAATCAAGGTTAACACCAGCAGGGGGAAGTCAGGTTGATGTTGTGCACCTTTGAAACTACATGATAATACTCACTTTACCTCTCCTCTGGTAAAGCTTTCTCCTCAAAGCACGTAATGTAACCAGGCTGAGTCCAAAGTCCAGTAAAGTTGGTGCCCCCTGGAGGGGGTTTGCTTATGAGAATGAAAGCCCCAGGGAAAATGCTGAGTTTGCAGTTTGGAGTGGAGTTTCTGATAAGAAATAAAAGGGACTGAAGGAGAAGGAGATTCAGTAGCCATGATATAGGAAAAGAAGAATCAGTAACCATGATGTAGGAAAAGAAGCGTCAATCGGAATGATGCAGGAATAGAGGAAGCAGTCGCCATAATGAAGGAAAAGAAAAAATGTTTTTGAATCTTCAGGGACTTTGGGGCCAGAGACTTTGGAGGCTTTGCAAGTAGCCAAGCAATGGAAACTGCTCCCAGTTTTGTCTTTACTGCAGCTGAAGGAAGAAGGCAGAGGCCCGAAGAGGGCACCTTCCTAAAATGCTCGAGTGCAGTCTGTTGGGCCGTCTGGCTGCTGTGGTTGTTGTTTGCAATGTTGTTGGCCTGGTGCTGTGCTGGGGCACCATGGCAGTTTTGAGAGCATCTCCAGTTGTGTTCTGTGTCATCCTCGGGAGTTGAAATCTGGCCTACTCTCTGGCTATTGCACGTCTACAGAAGAAGGAAGATGCCATTTTGGAAACGCGGCCTATTGTTTGGAAGAGGAGCTCCACATCAGCAGTGGCAGGAAGACGCCACCTTTGTTACTTTTCTGGGTCTTAAAGGACTGGACATTGCTTTAAGTAAGGCAAATGGCCATGTGTTGACTTCAGTAATTCTTTGCTTTTTCCTGTTTGTTAAATTAATCCCATTGTTATTGTTCCCTATGTCTGAGTAGTCTTGCAATTGTGCACGTGGGTGCAGAACCAAGATAGTAACTGGTAAACAATTTGGGCACTGCCTTTGGCCAACTTTGAAGCCCCATTTTCCCAGTATCAGTAATTCCAATCTAAGCATGAAAAAATCCAATGGAGTGACATGCTACAAAATGCCTAACCAATAAGTCTAAAATTGTGAAAGTCATCGAAACTAAGCAAAGTCTGAGAAACTGTCACAGCCAAAAGGAATGTAAAGAGTCATGGTCATGATGGCTAAGTGTTATGTGGTATTTGGATGAGATCCTAGAAGAAGAAAGAACCAGAAAAGGGACATGATATAAAAACTACTACTAATAGTAATGCAGTATTATTAATTTTAATAGTATTATTAATATTAATATTAAAATGCAATATTGCACTTTACAATAATGTGTCAGTATTGATTCATTAAGTGTAAGAATCTACTCTGTTATTGTAAGATGTTAGTAATAGGAGAAACTAGATAGATGTATATGGAATCTTTTTCTATATGTACTTCTTTTTGTAAATTTAAAACTATTCTAAAATTAAGATTATTTTTTTAAAGTACAAATTACTTCCACCTACCTTTATATCAATAGTTTCCAGGTTATTATCATGTTCACTAACATATTTAACTTCATCAAGGAAACATGGATTCCTCCATTGTAGTTGTCTAGGCACATAGAAGAACAGTCACTAAATCTAATGTGCTAATGTAGAAAATGAGTCTTTTTAATAATAGCTCTTTTTCTCATGCCAGTTTAATACTCTCACAACTAGGTACACAGCGGTACCAGAGGTTGTACGAAGTCTTTCATTAAGTTAAATGTAATTAAATCCCAGGCTTTTTACCTTAAAAATGGTGTCTCTTGATGTTCCTTAAAACTAAAATGTACAAAGAGAATAAAATCCCACATTTCTGACCTCGTAGTGAAGGTCCACAATCTCCAATCCTTCCTCCCAATCATCCTCCTTCTGAGAGAGATATTCAACAATGGGAGGTGACTTGTAAAGCACCCATCTCTTTACAAAAGGATGAAGAACAGAGCTACAAAAAGCCTTTTCCATGTCCCTGTTTCTCTGATCCCAGCTATCCCCCCCTCCAAATACATTCTTCTGAACGTTAGTATCTGCAGCGTAATGTTTAGACTCTAAAAAATTCTCCTACCTTTTGTTCTGTTTGAAATTTGCTGCCTTTAGTTTAAATGTTAATTTTTCAAAATAAATCTGCTCAATAATATACATGGATAGTTCCCATTGTAGGTAATGATCAATGAGGCTCAGGACCAAGGTGAGCCCCAGATCAACCTTTGAAAATGATTTGAAGTCCTAATCCGTAGTGGCATTGCTAGTGCTGATTCCAGCCATGTAAGGTCAGTGTTTCAATTTCCCTGACAGCAGCTTCATTGGCAGGACAAAGTATACAAGGATTGCCAAAGCCAACATATCAGACAGCTGAGCCGCCAGCCACATGTGTTCCCGTTTCCTGTTATTCTTCCTTTGTCTTTCATTGGCAATGTCTGCATGTGCACCAAGCCAAATTGTGATGCTTGCATGGGTATACTCAAAGTCCCTTGTAGTCTTGGCCATTACAGCCTAACTTGAGAGTTAATCTGATCCACAGTGGTTGGAAATACTTAAGGATCCTTATCCTATAGCTGAATTACTAGTTGAATCTGTTTTTTGGTCATCAGGGAAGCTGAGAGTTGGGAAGGAAAAAAATAAGTGAAAATAAGCACTACCTGACATTTTGGCTTCTTCTTAATTACTTAGACTTTTGCAAAGTCCTAGATTCATGATATCTAAAATTTTTGCCCTTGAATCAGCTAAATGGCTGCATCAAACTTACCTGAGATGGATGCTAGCAATACTGATTTCCAGCCCTACAGAAAATGTGCAGAATCAGGCTTTTCAGCAGTTGGACCCTGGAATCTATATATCTTTTTAACCTTTATATTAGCAACCAGATTTGAAATTCGCTAAGGAAGTTCTCTTTGACCCAAGCATTTCTAAGATGTCTGAACCTGTCTCTGAAAATCATTGATCTGGATTTTTCCCAGAGCTCAGTTTTGATCTATAGCACAGTTATGTACCACAATAGAAGTAGATCTTTAAATATTTCCAGTTGTCCCAGCACTAATGTCAACTCCTAGAGAAGGCACAAAGCTAAAGGAGAAAGAAAGAATCCCTCGATGAGTACCCATTACTTACCAGGATCTATGCTGGAGAAATTCCCTTGTGTAACATGGGGAAAGCATCATTTTCACTTCTATTTTCTAAAGAATAAACACCTCAGTGACGAGATTCCCTTGTAGGCTGGAAAGAATGATGCATAGTAAATGGATGTTTGGAGGGAATGAAAAAAAATTAGTTGAAGTGCACAAAAAGGAAGCTAGAGGAAACTAGATCCATGAAGGGAACACTATAGCTTAGACAGCAACGCTTGCAGAATAGGAGAAAAAACTGAGACTGAAAATAAATAGCCTGTGCATGATTAGAGTGCAGACTAAACTGCTGGAACAACAAAGAACTCAAATATGGTGGCTTAAATGAGATCTTTTATTCACTAGCATTTAACAGTTCAAGGGAGAACAGTTGGAAACTTGTGGTTTTAGGGTTGTTTTGAGTTGGCACTGTTCTTCAGATCACATTGAATGGGAGAGAGCAAGACCAGCAGCTTTCACTCTGAGACCTCAGGCAATAGCATCTTGTTCTCCACAGCCTGTGGGCCTGACTTGGTTCCATGGTCACTCCTGGATGTCAGAGGGGTCAAAGTATGCAAACTGTAGCTGGGAAGTTCTGTTCTCAGCTGAAATTCAGGACCTTTTGTTCCTAAGAGGAAGAAAGGGTATGGAAATTGTCATAATTAGCAGTCCCTGCCTTTCCAGCCAGAGATAGCTAATTGAAAGCATTGGAGGAAAATTCTTTATCCTTTGCCATAAGGCTGGCCACCTCTAACTTCCCCTCAAAATATTTAGTAAAACTGTTTAGTAACATTGTTCATTAATGTTTTAGAGTGGTTTCTTTGGAATAATTGCAAGCAGTCAAATTTGGCTTCAAAATTGGCACACCAGTTAAAGCAAATAACTCCCCCCATAGAGACAAGCCGGTTGCATGTGTGCCTTCATGTTTTATCATCACAACAGTCCTACTAAGGAGCTATCCACTATCTCCTTTCTAGAAGACAAAATAGAGGCTCAAAATGTAAATAACAATCAGGAGTCACACAGCTAGGAAGAGACAAAGTTGTGATTCCAGCTGAAGAGTGCCTGAGGCTAAATGTTTAGATCACAGTGAGATATACAAGATACAGGATTCCATTTGCTCCTGCTGTGCTTTCTTTGTAGTGGAAACTCAAGGACATCATTGGGAGTTATTTCACTCTGCCCACTTGTAATGTTTATTCTCCTTTTTAGCTTTTCCTGTGACCAAATCTTCTATAACGCAAACCCAAAGCCACCTTAAGTAAATGTCTTTAAATAGAATAAAGGTTATTAGCATAAAGACCTATTACGTAGTTTGAAAACTTTTGCCTTCTGTAAGCTTTTTTCCTCCCCCAAATTTGACAATTAACCTTTAAAACATTTTAATTTAGGAAAGTTACAGCAAAAATTCGTAGAAAATTAGCCTGTATCTGTTCAGGGACATTCAAATGTGATGAATAATGACACAATTATGTGTTAAGTTTGCTTTCATAGATAATTAAGAAGCACATATATCATGTTATGGAAGAAAAATCTGTTCCCAAACTATATTACGTCCGCTAACTAAAGAACTAGCTTTAAAATAATGAACAACTTCCTAATGTGAATGCCTTTGTCTCTAGAACAACATTCTTTGGAGACATTTCTCTTGAAAATTTCAGTGATCGCCTGCCCATTAAAGGTTAACCATTCCAGAAGAAGCAGGACTTGTCTTTTCAGTGATGTAAAGAATCTGCTCTTGACTGATTTCCTGTGTTGAATAGAAAACAATGGCTATTTCATCAAAATCTGCATACAAATGGTCATAGACCAAGGCTATATAATGATTTAGAAGATTTAGAATAATACTCAGTGCCCTGAATCTCAACACAGAATTAGGAAGGAACAATACAAAACAAAACTACTCTAACAATGTCTCACAAAAAAACAGGAAACAATCTCAACAGAGTCAAGAATTAAGGTCATGGAAGAAATTCTGAGGCGTTTTGACAAAAAACATGTCTGTTCTGTTTGAAAAGTGTTTCTCAGAAATAGATTATTTAGGTGATGTCTACAACAACTTCACCTTACATGAGACGGATGAACACTATTCTCTTAAGATTTCTGTGGATTAAAGTTAAGTGTTGCATAGTCCATAATACTGTGTGACATACACAAGATACATCAACATATTGAAGCTTCTAAAAATCCCTTAATAATTTACTTTTGTTTACTCTAATGTTTCCCAATTTTGTTGGACCACAGAAGTCTTAGGGGAAAAATTCTATTAAAATCCTCCTCCTTACTCCCAACCTACCATGTATTTTTTTCCCCAGATACCTCCACACTTTTTATATTCATCCTATTCAGACCTCTGTTTAGATATCACTTTCTCAGAAAGTTTTTGTCTTTTTTTTTTTAAGATTTTATTTACTTATGCATGCAAGAACTGAGGTATAGGCCAGAGTTGTGGGGGTGGGAGATTGGTGGTGAGAGGATCATCAGAGACAGAGTGAGGAGCAGAATAAGCAGATCTGAAATGCACTGCTGAGGACAGAAGAGGTCGGCAGCACCATGGGGGTTAGCTCCCTTGCAGGGGATTGAACTCAGGCCACACTGGCAAGAGCTTGATAGCACTGAGATTTTAACCCTTGTGACACCAGGGAGGCCCAAGTTTTTATCTTTCTATAGACAACATCTTTTTTTTTTAAAGATTTATTTATTTATACATACAAGCTGGGGTACAGGCCAGAGGTGTGGGGTGGCGAGAGGGTTCACCAGAGACGGAGTGGGGAGCAGAACAGGCAGATCAGAGGTACACTGCTGAGGGGAGCAGCGGGCGAGGCAGGAGAGGTCTGCTGCACCATGTGGGATTCTCCCCAGTGGGCCGTGGAACTTGCATCACGCGCTGCCAACAGCTTCACAGCGCAGCGCTTAACCACTGCGCCACCAGGGAGGTCCTATAGACAACATCTTAATTAAAATGATAAGCTCCTTTCCATTCTTTAGCTTATTTTTTCTTCATAGTACTATTCATGACATGATATTATAGAAGTACTTGTTTGTGGACTTACTTCTCCCTTACTAGATTATAAACTCTGTGAGCAGAGCTCTTGCCTCTTTTCTCCCAATAATTATTTCTCACACATTGTAGGTGCTTAATAAATAAGCATTCTATAATGAATGAATGAATAAATGAATGAATATCCCATGGGACCAATATCCCATAGAACACTTTTAGGAATTGTTGGTTCTCATAACACCAAAGCAACTGGTAGATTCCACTAAGTCGCACAATCAACTAAATTCAAACTAGCAGAAAAATGAAAATTCATAAAACCAGTTATTTGGTTGATTAAAAAAAAAATCCACAAAAACTATCTTGGCTAAACTTTTTCTTTCTACATGAAGTTCCAGAACCATTGCACTGTACAAAAACAGCTTTAATTTTTTTTAATGAAATATATGAGGTACTAATTCCTTAGAGGAATTATTTTCTACTTTTTTTTTATAGCCAGGAGTTTTTCTGCTCACAAGCCTAAAGTTCTGTGAATTACAACCTGGCTTGATTTCCACTGAGAATATTTAAAGAGTCTATGACCTTCAGTGAAGAAAAATGCAAAGTTCTTTTCTGGCAACTGAATTCTTCTAAATAAGTAAAATGTTAAATTTTGTTACTTTGCAACCCCAGAGTCTTGCATCAAGAAATCAGTGGTGTGATTTTGCATTATTTGAATTATAATTCTAATGATCTTATTGTGAACTCAGAGCTGAACTCTTGTAACCCTTGAAAAATCAGAGAAAGACAATTAAATTGAGATGTGTTTCCTTGAATATGTCACAAATTGAGAATGGGGTATTATTCACAACCATCATTAACATCCTAAGAAATGATTGCCCTAACTTCAAGAGTCAGTACTGTCATGGAAGAATTACCTGCCTAAAAGAAAGGAGCATTGAAAGTTACTACTAACCCCCGACCTCCCAGAAAGCTCTAATTTCTAGCTGCCACTAAAAAACAAAAATGATTATCATACCCCTTTCCTTGCTCAGTAATAGTTTAGCAGTTGCTTTTTCAAAGACAAGTTTGGGAATATTGATGAAGAGACTTATTTTTCACAATTATGTAAACTGTGCATAGTGAGCAGAAGAGAGGAAAAAGCTTTCTTGTGGGAGAATGTCATCAGCAGGAGCCTAGGTGTGAATGAGGGGCTTGGACGTACTTGAATCCAGTCAATCTAACGACAGGAGAATAAAAGAGGCTAAAAGGAAACAGAATAAAGCAATGTAATGCTTATTTGGAAGTCTCAACTGAGGCACGGAGAAAGGCTATAAAATGACAATGATTTATAATGGACAAGACTTGGTTCAAAGAGCTTTTCAAACTTTAATATTCATGATAGAGACCTAAGATGGGAACTTCTGTAAACCCCATTCTCTAGATGAAGGAACTGAGATGCGGACAGGCCAAGTTGTGACAAGCCAGTATCACAACTATTGTTATGGGTCTCAGATTCCAATTTAAACTCAGACATTCTAATTCTGAGTGTAAGCTTAAAATGCTGCATAAAATACTGAGGTAGCGCCAGGGACTGGCCATCGGCAGAAATGCTTGCAAAACAACTAGCTAGCAGAAAACTGTTTCTACAACACTAGAAAGGAAATGCAATCCATGGTGGCTGACAGTGTCAAGATAGTGCAAGTGAGGAAGAGAATTTTTTAAGAAAGTCATTTGAACAAAATCTGTCTTTTGAGCCCCATCCCCTCTTCCTTCTACTAAAATTGGTGAATGTCTCTAACTCCTTGGTGTAGAGATTTAGAGAGGACTAGAGAAAGGAGTTCAACAAGACAATTTAGAGTCACTGATATTGAGAACACAGTGAACCTAGATCTGACCTTTTTTCTGGACATTTAAAGGTAGCAGAGATGGCTCAGGAGCTGCTCGGAGGTGGGGGTAAAGCAAACTTCTGCAGCTTTCTAAAAGTGACTACACCCCCTTTTAATATGGTCGAAGAATGTATGATTGTTTTTCTGTGAAACAATTGAGAATTGTTTTCTCTGGAAAACAGAGAAATTTGTATATGTGGTCTTGAGTTTTTCTGGAACCAAGTGGCTAGGACAGATGTTCAGTGAATACTTATTTTATAAATTATGACTTTATTATCAAATATAACTTTAAATCATTTAATGTATATTTAAATATTCATTAATGAATACTAATGAATTGATTAATGAAGAAAGCACTGTAGAAAGAGTGGCCGACAAAAGAAGCATTGCTGTATCACCAGACATTGAGCTACAAATCCTGTAAGAGCCCTCCAAAATGTCCATTCAATTTCCTGAGAGAAAAAAAAACAGACAGCCTTTACATATCATTTGCCCTGACGATTTCTAGTAGATGAAGATGATAATGGGTGTAATGTGATCTATTCCCTAACTCCCCTTCCTTTCCTACAATGTTATCCCAGATGAGTTACTCCACTCCCATCCCTCCCCTTGCAGTTACAAGAACAGAAGAGGGAGGCATAGAGATGGTCTTTTCCCAAATGCAATTGGCAGGTTGGGAGGGCAGTATTGGGAAATATTTCATAGTAAATCAACATTCAGGTTTTAATTACCTTTGGAGTCTGTTGACTCCAATTTCTGCACTGAGACAGTCTGCACTTAAAATGCTTGCAGGATGAGGCAGAAATTGCAAGTTGTGCTTGTGGCTTGCTAGAGCCTTGAGAGAGTCGATGGGGCCCATCTCTTCCCCACTCCTTGGTGTTCAGTGTTGTCATACTGATATTTGAAATCACTCATGATGTGAGAGAGGAATTATGCCATGTAAATTGTCAGGCACAACAAATTAGTCACACCATCTCCCACCCCAACCAAAAGCTGATGTTGAATAGTTAGCAGCATTCAGCCTGGCATCACTAGAGGCATAGTTTCATAGGCAAGTACGATTAAATTTCTAAGCACTGAGCAACAGACTCTCCCACAAACTCTTAAAGAATAGAAAGACAAAATATTCCTAAATTCATTCAATAAAAACAGTGACCTGGAGGCAAAGCCAGACAGGGAAGGGAAAACAATATCATTTATGATCATAGCTCCCATGATCTTAAATACAAAATATGCTAAAGAAAATATTAATTATTTCAGTTCAACAACACATAAAAGTGAATAGCTTGGATAAATTGAGGGGTGCAAAGATGGTTTGGTGTAAATGTAATTTACAATATTAACAAGTTTAATTGCAGTATTACCAAGGAGAAAAATCATATGATCTTTTTCATAGACCCAGAAAAAAATTTTGATAAGGCAACATAAATTCAGGATAAAACCCTCAGCAAATTATAATAATAAAGGGTATCTAAGCAACAGCATATACTTCAGTAGACATCACCCTGAGTTGGGATAAATAGAAATAGATAAAGATGCCTATTATTACCAGTTATACTAGCATTTTTATTGGTGGGCATAACAAGAAAATTAAGAAATAAAAATTAAGATCATAAGGACTGAAACTAAAAAATAATGCAAGCAATTTTATTACTTACATAGGAAGCCCCAAATAACCTGTAGACAATTTATTAGAAATAATGAAAGCAGTTACTATAATGAAATCAATTCCTATGCACCAGGAACAATTTAGAAAATTTAAAAAGAAGCTCCTCTTCAAAATAACCCCCCTTCCAAAAAATCAGAGACATAAAAACTAAACCTAGCAAGAGATGTGAAAACATCTTGAGAAATTTAAAGATATTAATAAGAAAAATAAATAGGTTAAAGGATACAAAAGTTCATGAGAAGAGGGGCTGACTTTAAAATTTGACCCGTCCAGCAGGTCAGGTTATTTAGTGGAGTCTCGAGGAGGCACCTCCTGAAAGAACCAAAGGGGGTGAAAGGGGCAGGAGACTAAGCGCGTAAAGAAAGACAGAGTCAGTCTGAGATGCGTCAAAGTCTCGTTTATTAGCAAAGGGGCTCAAGCTTTTATAGGGTTTTTGGGGAGGGGGAAGGTAGAGGGAAGTTTTTAGAACAAAGTAGCTAAAATTCAGGGCTGGTCAGGTAGTAGACGTGTCAACACTCCAAGGAAATGATCTAAGATCACAGGTCTTTTTAGTTTTGGGAACATCCAGGTTTTGTTTGACCCAAAAGAATATTTAAGACTTTTTTTTTTTTTTTGCCACTAAAATCTAAGACAGGAACATTTACATAAAAGAAATCAGCCTTCTAGTGTCTCCAAAACCTCAAATCTGTCCATATGGAGCTGCAATCCCATATGACAACAAATTTCTGAGTTGCAGTAATGCTTCCACTAGGCAGAGCATGTGATTATTTATTTACATTACCTGCCAGACTTTGTGGGCATTTAAGTATGTGATCCCTGGTACGAATAGCACCTTCAGGCTCCCTGGTTGGTTATTGTTTGTCTGATTCGGTTTAGTCTAATTCAATGAATCTTTTATTAGCACTTTAAGTATCGGCTCTGAGAATGAAATAAGGTATGCACCACACCATCAAAGAACCTCGTAGTCTAGTGAGGGTGACAGATACTTCAAAGGAGCATTTCATGTATAATATGGTAAAAGAAATAATAGAAGTAGGTACAGGAGAGTATGAGAACTAGTGCAGAGTATTTCATTCATACTGGGTTACCAGGGAAGATTCTGGGGAAGTTGATGCCTCACTGAGTTTAAAAGGATTAGAAAGGTGGGGGAGAAAAGAAACTTGGCAGGTGAGCAAGTTGAACAATGGGGGAAAAGACATGAAACAGCATGTGGAATGAGAAAAAATGCTAGTCTTTTATTTTTTAACAATCCAGCAATTTCGTCTGCAGCTCTGTTTTAACCTATGACAATCTCTAACTTCTGGTGATATACCCTTAGCCACAGTCTTTGTCTTTACTCCTTGCTTATATGTCCTCCCTCAACTTGGGTCCATTACAGGATTTCTCTCCCTGTAGGAAACAAATCTATTTAAAAATATCATTCATTTCCAGTATTCAACCTCATACATCAGAATTGATAAGTTAACGTGACTATAATTTATTCCATTTGTTTCTCAACTCTTAAAACCTCCTACTACAGCATAACAAGTGAGGAAGGAGTTTTGTCAGTCACTGCTATTTCCACAGTTCTGCAAACAGTATTTGACACTTAGTCAGAATTAAACATACCTGGTTTAGTTAGTGATTCGTCATAATTAAAAATATTTTATAGTCCCTTTTGCATAGTTTTTTTGAAAAATGCAACCAATTTTAATCATCTTTATAAGCAAATAGTGTGACTGAATGGTTTAAACATAGGCTATAAACATTTCTTTTTCATCTGTAAAAGAAAAATTGGTATTGAAAGTTCAAACTTCCTTCAAAAAACAGTTTGAATTACAGTCAAAATCATTTCAATCTTTCCTGTATGGTGTAAAGATTCAAGCAACTGATATAACTAAATCTTACTCTTTTAAACTGTAAGCTTTGTGAAATGGTCTATTGGGGATTATTTTGTTGTGCTATTTATAAGATATTTCAAGAAATGAACTAACATGAATAGACATGTTAGCACTTTACTGAAAATTACCTGTCCACTGACTTTCCTATTACATATCTATATATCTAGATCTCAATCTATGTATATCAATATCTGTATCTGTAGATACAGATATATATGTCTATATATACCCAGTCTTGTCCCAGAAAAGATTGAATGTGGCTTGCAAAGTATATAAATAAAAGTAGTATAAAAGGAAGAAATAAAAAGGATAGAGTGGAACTAGGATGATACTAATGTACATTGATTAGTGGAACTAGGAATGAAATAATGTACATTATAAATGATTGCTATATGATTGCTGTAACTTAGTCACAAATTTGACTCTCAGTAACTTTCTACCACATTAGCTGGAAAATGGAAAGCTGAATTTCTCAATGCATTGGATTAATAATAATAGGAGAAATAGCACGTTATCAGAATGAGTACAATGATTATTGTCCTAAGATGAGACAGGATGTGCTCAATAATGTTCTTATATTTTACTTCAATAAAACTTGATGGTCACAGTAGAGAACAATTTAATAAAAGCAGTTCTAAGAGAGGAAATACCTCCTGGTGATTTCTCTCTTATTATTTACCTACTTGCCATAGTCCGCATGAGCAGCTAACAATCAACAGTATTCACAGCGTGTAGTTTCTAAACAGTCCTTTACGTAGAACAGTCCTATTTTTATTTCCAAATTATTTTTTCATTTTTTATACAACATATCTTTAAATATCAAGCATAGAAGTAAAAGAAAAAATCCTGTATCTTTCTGGTGTCATTCTAAAAAGAATCACTCATAATCTTGACTTAGATTATAGGCTTTTTTGTTTGCTTCTATATAAAGAAAATTATGATATTAATCACTTAAAAGCTCAGAAATATTATACTTCCTTTTTATTTTCATGAAGTGTGCAGTTCAGCACCGCATAAGCCATAACACTTAAAATCTATTGTTATTTTAATTATTTCTTGAACAAAAGGTAAATTGTTTGACAAAGATACCATGACTAAGCAAATAAGAGTGTTTTACAAAGGGAAAATGTGAAATTTTACTTTTAAAAAATAACCATTTCACCTTATAAAAATGAGGTTAAAAAGAAAATAGCTCAGTTTTTAAATCCACCATTGGAAAGGAAGATCAAGATTTTAAACCCCAGTTTAGCAAGCATTTGTCATACATGGTTTGTATGCTAAGCACTATAATAAAGGTTTTCACACATATATACCATAGTATGCACAACCTTACCACCCTGTGAAGTAGTGTTATTATTCTTAGTTTATAGAGAAATAAATGAAGCTTTCATGTTAAGAGCAGTGTATTTTTTCTTCCTTTCTCCCCTCCTTAATTTTGATTGATTTCCCAACTGTTTATCTAACTAGATAATCCAGTAACTCAAAATGTTAAGCATTTTTTCTTGTGCCTCTGGGCCATCTGTTTGTCTTTTGTAGAGAAGTGTCTATTTGGATCTTTTGTCCATTTTTGATTGGGTTGTTTTATTAGTGAATTTTGTGAGTTCTTTATATATTCTGGGAATTAACCTCTTTTCAGATATATGATATGCAAGTTTCTTCACCTAGTCTTTAGGTTGCCTTTTCATTTTTGTGGTGGTTTCTTTCATGGTACAAAAACTTCCTTTTGGCTAAGGTCAAGAGTGGTATACTTTTTCAAAAAGGGAATGAGACAGATTATTTTAGACATTGTAGGCCATTAAGTCGCAACCACTCCACTCAGCTATAGTAATGTGAAAATCATCACAGACAATGTTTAAACTAATGGTGCAACTATGTTCCACTGTACCTATATCCACAAACCAGATGGCAGTTCCTTGGACCATACTTTTTATGCTTATATATATATATATATGTATTTTTTATTGTTATTTGTGTCTTTACATTTTGTATTCCCCTTGGATAGACCACCACCAATTCACCTGTGATCCATCTCCATGGTCCCTTGTGTTCTTTTCTATTCCATTTTGTGCCCTTATCCTCCCCTCCCCCCCCCCCCAGTGTCTCTCTCCTATTTGGTTTCCCTATAGTCCTGTTATAAGTGAAACCATTCGATATTTTTCTTTTTCTTTCTGCCTTATTTCACTGAGTATGATCCCCTCTAATTCCATCCATGTCGCTGCTTCTTAAAGTCGTTAGTAATTTGCTCAAAATCATTCCATTAATAAGAAATCTGGATTAAAATTCAGGTTTTCTCTTTCGAAGTTTCATGTTCTGTTCTCCTATAGCTTCGTTAGTACCTAGACAACCATTTTAAGTTAAATAGATATATGCTGACAAATTTTAACTAGCTGCTTTTCATCTATCCAAAATTACATGTCAGTTAACTTGTTAGGAAAAATGTTTTAAAATGCTCACTCAGCAATCTGCTAGTACCTTTACTTAGAAGCTACCAAATAAACTTTAAAAATGTTCATGTTGAATTCAAAGTTAGCTGTTCTTCCTTTAACAAAACAATACATTAGTGTATCTGTCTATGCAGCCAGCAGGTATTTATGAGAAGCTTCAAATGCCAGGCATTGCACCAAATTTTGAGAAATAAAAATGAATAAGGCACTAGCTAAAAAGGAGCAGTAACCATGTGCTATTATCATGTACACACATCTCCCTGGGATACATGCTTTAAAATAAAGGTTGCTCTGAATCTTCCCTGACATATCTTAAATGCAAACCCTAAAGGTATAAAATTAAACCAAGATAGTCTCTGCTCGAGGTGTAATACTATTTAAATAAAACAACAAAACCAAGAGTCCAAATGCATAAAATACAAGATGTCTGGCACCCAATTAAAATTACCAAGTACGGGAAGAAAATGACACATAGCCAGAAAATCAGTATAATAGAAACAGATATAAAAAATAATTTACTCAAGATCATTCAACTAATAAATAAGGAAATCTGTATTTTTAAATGATAATGCAATTGGCAGATAAATGCATTAAAACATCCATTTTAAATATGCTCTATATGTTCAAGGAAGTAGGAAAAAACAGTCATGATCAAGAAATTTATGGAGGTATAAAAGACTCAGAAGGAATTTCCAGAGTTCAATCTATATTTAGTGGGATTAAGAACAGATTGAATGCTGCAGAAGAAAAAAAAATCAATGAACCTGAAAATATAATATTATATACTACTCAAATGAGGCAGAGGAAGGAAATAAAGAACTGAAAAGAAAATTGAGATGCAGTAGGAAAATATCAAATAGTCTAAAATATTATAACTGAAGTCTCAGAAAAAAAAAGGAGGTGGAACAAAATTTTTTTTGAGAAATGTAGCCAAACTTTGTATAGATTTGATGTGAATAAGCCTATACTCCCAAGAAATATAACAAATCCCAAAGGGTATGTACATAAAGCAAAACGTCCAAGGGTACATGATAATAAATAGAAAATATTTAAAACATCCATGGGGGATAAATTATTATATACAGAATAAGGAAGGTAAGAATTACCACAGAATTCCCCACCCACAAACTTCTTATCAGAAACTATGCAAGATAAAAGAAAATTTAGTGACATTCTTGAAGTACTGAGTTAATTTTCAACCTAGAAATTTTTTTTTATATATTTTTATTGTTTTTTATGTCTTTTACATTTTGTATTCCCCTTGGGTAGCCCACCACCAATTCACCCGTGATCCATCTCCATGGTCCCTTGTGTTCTTTTCTATTCCATTTTGTGCCCTTATCCTCCCCTCCCCCTCCTGTTATAAGTGAAACCATTCCATATTTTTCTCTTTCTTTCTGGCTTATTTCACTGAGTATGATTCCCTCTAATTCCATCCATGTCGCTGCAAATTGTATGTGCTTATCTTCTTTGAATGCTGAATAGTATTCCATTGTGTATATGTACCACATCTTCTTGATCCAATCATCTATTTTTGGACATCTGGGTTGCTTCCATACCTTTGCTGTTGTGAAGAATGCCGCAATGAACATACGGGTGAATGTATCCTTTCGGATAGTGTTTTTGTGTCCTTTGGGTAAATTCCCAAAAGTGGT
>PVIJ01003546.1:118497-133111 GCA_004024925.1 Scalopus aquaticus
CATCCTTTCCAGCATTTGTTGTTGCCTGTATTTTTAATGTGTGCCATCCTCTCAGGTGTGAGGTGGTATCTCATAGTGGTTTTGATTTGCATTTCCTTGATTATTCAACCTAGAAATATTTTATCCAGAAGGAATTTGTTTCAGATATTAAGTGGGAATAAAGACTTTTCATCACAAACAAGTCAAATGAAGAGAATTCATTGGTAGCAGAGCTGCAGAAAATGAAATTTTGAAGAAAATCCTTGAGGCATTAAAAAAGATGATACCACTTTTGTCAGAAGAATGAACAATACTGGAAATAATATGTATGTAGGTAAATATGAAAGACAGTTTTCTGCTTTCTCTAATCCCTTCAAAAGGTAATTGCTGGTTTAGAGCAAATATAATAATAGCATATTATAGAGTTTATAACATATGTAGAAGTGAAATGTATAACAATGGCATAAAGAACAAGAGAGAAGTAACACAATGTATCATTTAAGGTTCTTACACCATACATGAAGTGGCTAAATATTATTTAAAGGTAGATTCTGACAAGTGAAAGGAATATGTTTAAATTCTGGAGAAGCCACTTTAAATTTTAAGATACAGAGTTACGCTAATATTAAATATAAAATCAAAGTACTACAAAAACTTCAATTAATCCACAGCAGACATTAATAAAATGGGAGGGGAAAAATGTGAGATGGGATAAATTGAAAATGAATAAGAAGGCTATAGTTTAAAACCAAACCATATCAATAATTATACTATTGTAAATTATCTAAGCATCCTAAATAATAGGCATAAATCTTAGACTGGATTTAAAAATCAAGGGCCAACTACATGCTACCTCAATAACTGAATTCAAATATAAACACACATATATTCAAAGAAAATGATGGGGGGAAAGTTGTACCACAAAAACCCATTAAAAAATGTTGCGATGATTATATTATCTTTAGACAAAGTAGATTCATGAATAAGGAATATTGACAGATTTACAGAGCCATATTTGTTAACTATTAACCAAAGTAACATCAACAAAAATTTAAAAAACTCATAGCAACCTTAAGTATTTAATAATTTACCAATAGATCTTCAAAACTGATAAAGCAAAAATATAATATATTTTTTAAAAATATGTACACTACCATTTAATTAGAGATTGCAACAGTCTTTTCTCAATAGTTAGTAAACCAAGTTGAAAGAAAATCAAAACCTGTATAGAAAACTAGAACACTATTAACCCAACTTGATTTTCATAAGTCATCCCACCTCATAGCTGCAGCTTACATATTGTTGTCAAGTGTACAGAAAAACGTTCACCAAAATAGAATATATTGAGAATTACAAAACAAGTCTCAATAATTGTTAAAATAAAACTAAATTGCGGCAAAGTATATTCTCTACACACAAAAGAATTAAATTAGAAGTCAGTAGCTGAAAGATATCTGGAAAAATGCTTAACTATTTAGAAATTAAGCAGTACAACTCTAAATAACATAGGTCAAAAAAGAAATCATAAGTGAAATTAAGATATATATTGAGTTGAATAAAAATTAAAATGCAAAATAGCAAAATTTGTGTTGTTGAAGCAGTGCGTAGGAGCAAAATTAGAGCCATGACTACTTATTCTATCAAATAAGAATCATCAAAGTCAATGATCTAAGATCAATTTCCACATTAAGAAATAGGAAAAAATTAAAACTGATTATGTATGAAGAGGCAATTATAAGAATGGAAATCAATTTTTAAAAACAGAAAAATTAATAGAGAATATCAGTAAAACCAAAACCTGATTGTTTGTAAAGAACAACAAAGTGAATAGACATCTGGGCAGAGTAATCTTTAGGGAAGACTGAAAGAGTGCCTGGATCCTTATTACACACTTTATACAAAATGTGTCAAACCTTTAAATTTCATAACTTACACCCTAAAATATCCACACAAAACTATAATAGAAAGTCTTTGTCACCTCAGGTTAAGAGGAAAAAAATTTAGATGGAATGCAAAGAAACATAAAAGAAGAAAATAATAAAATAAACTTTTTTTTTAATGTGTGCTTCAAATAGAACATCAAAAAGTGAAAAAGTAGATTAGGTGCATATATTTGCAATGTATATGTCTATAAAGACCATATATAGAACATAATGTTTTTCCTCTCAATTCAAAAAATAAAGACGTCCAATCTTTAAAATGACCAGAGATTCAAATAGGTAGTTCACAAAAGAAGATATGGGAATGGCACATTAACACATGAAAAGGCTAAAAAATTCATTTAAATCTCCACACATTTACTAAAAAGAAGACAATTAAAAAGACTGACAATACCAAGTATCGGTACTAAAACTACTAAACTAAAACTAAAACTACTTATGATAGGAAGGAAAAAAATGGTGTGGTTATTTTAGAAAAGTTTAGTAGTTTCTTACAAAGTTAAATATACATCTGTGACCTAGGTATTTACCCAGGACAAAATAGGAAACTTTTCCACACAAAGATTTATATTTGAATAGTCATTGTAGCTTTATTTTGAAAGGTTCCAGCTTGAAACAACCTAAATGTCTACCAGGTGGTGAGTGGATAAATAAGAAATGACTGTATATTTGTTCTATGGAAGATTGCTCTTCAGTAAAAAGGAACAAAGTATTAACACATTCAGCAACATGGATAAATCTCAGAAGCATTATGCTAAGTGAAAGAAGACACAGACAAAAATATGCATAGTACAAATTAACGATATCAGAGTTAGAGAGTGGGAGTTGAGTGGCAAAGGAGAGAGCCAGTGGACTATGGTGGAGGAGTATTGGTGCTTCAATGGTAGATATGATGTGGTAACATAAAATTTAAGATTTTTTAAAGGATTTATTTATTTATGCATACAAGCTGGGGTGGAGGCCAGAAGTCTGGGGGGTGAGAGGATTCACCAGAGACAGTAGGGAGCAGAACAGGCAGATTGGCTGAAATACACTGCTGAGGGGAGCAGCAGGCTAGACAGGTGAGGTCTGCTGTGCCACATGGGAAGCTCCCTGGCCAGCTATCGAACTCATGCTATAGTGGCTCTGGATAGCTGCTTCATAGTGCTGCGACTTAACCCATTGCTCCACCAGGGAGGCCCTAATTTAAGATTTTAAACCTCTAAATCATCAAATTTTGTAAACCAATCTTACCTCAATAAAAACTATTTTTTAAAAAATACTATGATCATAATAGCAATGACAATAAAAGTTATGATAAATATGTGCATACCAAAAGATTTTAATAACATAAACTTGTAGATGGGCAAAACTGTAGTGATAGAAAGTAAATCAGTGCTGGCTACAGGCTGAAAACTGATGGGAGGGTATTAAGTACAAGCAGGCATGAAAGAATTTGAGGAGTGATGGAAATGTTCTGTAGTGTGGTTGTGGTTTTGGTTCACATCTATATAACATAGTTAAAGCTCATTAAGTTAAACACTTAAAATGTATTAATTTTATTGTATATAAATTACACCAATTCTACTTCACAAAGCCTGCTTTTTAAATGTGTATACCTACATGTCCACATACACACAGTCTTCCTCTTCATGTTCAATATCATTGCTAATCATTATAAAACCATATCTAATTCACTTGCTGAAAGTTCTCCAATAAGTCTTCATTTTCTTTATCAGAAAGAAAAAGACAGAACTAGCAGGAGGCAGCCATAAATTGGAGACATATAGTAGGGGAAGGGGAGGAAGAGGGATCAAAACAGGGGAGGGAAAAACCACAAGACTATGGTGACAGTGCACCACAGTGACTTGGTGTGGGAATTTTATGAGGGGGACTATAACTGAGAGGAAAAAATCAAACATTATATGAGAATGAATAATGATGTAAACTATATATGTGTGTGTATATATATATATATAAATATATTTAATAAGAAGAAAAAAAGAAGTAAGTGTAACCCCTCTCCCCTGTTATTTATATAAGATCCTTCATAATCATTTTTTTTTGGCTTTCTAAATAGTCTCACTTCACACCTTCTTTAATTTTTTCTATTTCTCCTTTATATTATACTATAAGCAATTCCCAGAACATGCCATGCTATTTTATGATTGTGTGCCTTGGGACATATTGCTACCTTTTCTCAGAATTCCTTTGAAATTCTGCTTAAATATCAACTTTATGAAACCTGCTTTCACAATTAGTCTTTTATATATAGCAATTTGAGCATTAATATCTCTTTCACTGCATTGTAATTCTAATATGCATCTTACTCATTTTTATTTCCTTAATACAAATTTTGATATCCACTATTAGTAAAGAAAGGCAATTCTACAACTGCTAGAAACAGGAAATGGGGAGAAAGAAAGACGTCTAACACATTTTAATGTCTACAGGTGGCAGGAAATGTGCACCTCAGATATGAGAGCTAAATATTTTTATCATCATATGACAAGTGAAGAAACTGAGACTCAGAGCGGACAATAATGTCCTTATGGTCATCTGCCCATCTGATAGAATCTAAACTCTAAGTTAGGTAAGTCTACCTGAGTCCAATACCATTTTACTTTCAGTACACTGACAATAGATAAGTTGATATTATACTGTGGAGTGGTATGGACAAATTTTCCCTTCTTTTTACCTTCATAAATGTATGACCAAGCACTAAATTTAAGAGTGAAATACTTTTAATATTTGAAATTAAAAAATCAAACACACTGTAAGATACTGCCGTTTATCAGATAGTCTCATTATTAGTTCATTTCCAAGTCACAGTTCAGGGTTGTACAATGGAGAACTCCAGTCACTGGCACTGTGGTCAATGTGAGTGGTTCCCCTGGAGCCATGCAGGGGCTCACCTGCACAGACATACCTGCTCTCATTATGAACAAGTATTTGCTGAGTGTCTGTTTTGTACTGAATTGTGGGATGGACGCTGAGCACACAAAACTACCAGGGATTTCAGAGTTGGGGGTTGGGAATAGACAAAGGGAGAGGTAACTGCAGTACATTAATTCAAGTAACTTCAATTCAATAATTATGCATCATGAAGAGTAAACTATTTCCCTTTCTGTGGATGGGGCTAGCATTCTGTATCATGTCATAATATCTAGTTAGTAAAATGTTGAACTACCTTCTCCATGCTGTTGTAGATTTGTGGAGGTATCATATTAACCAGAACTATCATTTTGAATATAAGCAAACATAATGTAGATTTTCCTCAATATTGGTAACCAACTGAGTTGCCGTGGTTGGGAGGCTCATAAAATCATCCTATAATCCAAAAATGCTGTTAATCAATCTGAAAATAGACCTTTTTTCTTGTGCTTTTAGCAATAGTTTCTGAGAGCTTCATTTTAATTAGAAATATCCAATTATAATAAATGTCTTCAATGAAGACGTAAAAGGACAGGAATAAAAGCAAAAGGAACAAGAACACTAAAGAGCTAGGTTCTAAAGGGCAACCATTATTCAGTTTCTTGTAATTGCCCTCTGAATTCACCATCTCCCTTAAAAGAAAAAAATCTGAATTATATAAAATGTTTTACTAACAATTATACTTTGGGAGTTTTTCCAAGTAGTTTATATAAATGGAAAAATAAGTGTGCATGAGGTCATGCATATCCTTTTGTGTACTTAAGGATGATAATAGTTTTAAAATACTCTAGAGAAAAAAAGGGTAATCCTGTCCTGTTGTTCAGGTGTACTTGTGAAAAATTTATTTATTTTAACCTATGTCATCATTTATTCATTTTAACCTATGAGCTCATACTCTATAATTTCTAAATTTTCTCAGCTTCCTCTGTACTTATTGACATAACATAGGTCTAAAAGTATATATAAATTTCAAGTGTGCAGTATTTAATTTGACATCAGCATATGCTATGTTAGTATTACTACCCGAAAATCTAGTTTCTGTCCACCACATACAACAAACCCTCTTTACCTCATTTACCCAGTCCCTTTTCTCTTCCCCTCTCGTAAACCACGATTATATTTTTACAGTATAAAAGTTTTTGTTTTGTTTCGTTTTGTTTGTTTTGTTTCTTTATTTTTCATGTATGACTAAAACATACAGTATTTTTCTTTCTCCATTTGACGTATTTCATCTAGCATAATATACTCCAGGTCTATCCATGTTGTCACAAATTCTGGACCTTGATTCTCAATTATTAGACCAGCAACTCTACCAGCTCTGAGTTCATATGCCACAAACGTGGGAATATTTTCTGACCAGTTCTTAAGAAACAATTGAAATTCAAAGTTCCTGGCTAAATTTGCAGTCACACAAGTAGCATTAGAATCATAGTCTATTTGAATGAAACTTGTAAGCATAACATTTTCTTTAAACAAATTAATATCTGTCCAATGACGAACAGCACATTCAAATTGATGATCTGTGTAAGCATGTAAGGAAACAGATTAAGTCCAGAAGCAGAAGAAGCTTTGACAAACTTGTTCCTACTAATCATCAGTTTTTGCAACAATTTTACCCATAAGGAAGTCTAGGATTTTTAAGAAATCCCACGGAAGGCCTATATAATTAATGTATACTTGTTTACTGTAATTTAAGTTGTCTAGTCCCATAGTTGACTTTAATTTTCACACTTCTGTGAGTTAGATAGGTTAGTTTTATCCTTTTCATTTTATTTATATGGAATTTGAGGATGACAAGCTTGACCAGTGATACGGCTAAGAGAAACAACTAGAATTGGAACCTCAGTCTATCTCACTGTAAAACCACTGTGTTTTCTTCCATAAGCTTTCTAAAACATGAAATTAGTATCTTGGAATTATGTAGGAATTTTAACCCTTAATCATACATATCACTGCTTTACTTTCCTTCAGAGTAAAAGGGCAATACCTCATTGTTATGGGAAAAATCTGAAAGAATCCATTCCTATAAAAAAGCTATATAAAGTACTTTGAACAGAAGATACCCAGAATGAATACATTTGTTTTGAAGTTTAACCCTATATTCAAAGCATATTCTTTTTACTATCATCCACATTTAAATATCATTCTACAGGAAAAAATAATTTCTATCTGTAGCTCATAATATAGGTATTCGCTCACCTCCATCTTGAATAGCAAACATCAGAAAGAAATCTACAGGAATATTGCATTGCCGTAATATATTAACTCCCTCCACTATTGGAATATTACAATTATGGAAAGTCTACCTCCATATAATTCCGTTTTTAAAATGCACTACAAATTTCCTCCGGGAAACTGGGATGGTGTATGGAATTGCTACATGCATCTGAGATTTCCTTTTCTTCTAATCTCATTTCGGCATTAGAACACAAGAGTTCGGCAGCTCAGAGTCTGCCACTTAAGGGAAGATTCTGATGAGACTCCAGGACAAAGAGAGAATAATGCCTTTATGATTCTCGTTAACAGTGTATCCATCAATAATTCCTCCCAAACTAACTCTCCAATACCTCTTTCTCCTTAGGGCCCTTCCAAGCTACCTTCTCACACATTTGGAAATTATTTAAAGGTGAGAGCTGTAAGTAAATAGAGGTACCCACCTCCTGCCATACCCTTAAAATAAGTACAGCAGAGAAGTTAAGCACATAGTTTCTGGAATCATTTGACTTGGGTTTGTATTCCCGTTTTGCCATGAGATTGGGCATGTCAGATTATCTCCATATCAAAGCAGGGATAATAACAATTTCTCCTGCACAGAATTTACAACATTAAATAGAGTAAGTTTTCAGTCAGTATTAGCTATTATTAATAGTCTGGAAAGTTTGTAAATTTTATTCTCCAACTCCATACTAATATAATTATAAAACTCCATTTATACTTTCAACTTAATTGTGAAAAAGCAATGTTTTTGTTCCGTGCTTCACTAGAGTCTCATTAAATACCCAGGAGAAGACATCCCATCTATCTCTGAACAATATTTCAGACCTCACTGGTCACTAACTTCCCTCTTCCCAGCTTTTTTGTGCTCCCTCATTTTATGATTATCCATTTTTATTAGTTGAAAGAGGAGCAGTCACACTTTGCCATCTTTATTTCATCCAGTTTTTAATGTGAATGATAAATATTCTCATTCAATAATTCACTGCCAGTTATAATCCCACTTAATGGCATGTCAATCCTTTCATGGTTTTCTCCCTGTATATACACTTGGTCAATAAAACCAATAATTCTTGTTTTGCTTCTTTCAAGTCATATAAACAATTAAGTTTACAGAAGATTGGCCACTTTCTATATTTGATCACTGAAAGACTTGGGCCCTGAGAATTCCGTCGATCCTGACAAACTGGGGCAGTCCGTCTTTCTGCATCATTCATATTAGACAAACATAGTGCATTTGTCTCTAAAATATCCCAAACTATTAGAAAATGAAGCATAGTAAAAATGACATTGTACTCAGAATGCTGGTTTCAAATAACCTCCTGGTTTTGCTTTTCACTCTCAGTGCAATTTAAGCACTTGGTCAAATATTCAAGGCTATCATTTATAAAATAAAATTGGAATATTGGTTTTTATTACACTAGAACTGTTGTAACATGCAGACAGAATCATAATGAAGAAAAAGTTTAACATATGTTATCTGACATTAAAATTTAATACATAAGTTACTAAATGGGGCTCATAACAATTTATGGTAGTCACTAAAATTTAGGAGTTAAAATGAAATATTATACATGGAGTTCTATTTTATTTGCATAGATGTTTCATGCCCAACCATATTCATGAGCAAGTTTATTTTATGTTTAATCAATAATAAAAACACACATCTCTTTTGGAGTTCCAATATTCTCTAAGAGTCCTCAATCTCTTCCTTCAACATTTGAGTACAAATGTCTTCTCAGTTCAGAAAGAATAAGAAAGAAGAGGGTTTTACATACTGCTGTCACCGGTGAGCATTTTCACAATTACAAAGATATTGTTTTCCAGGACAGCCATTTTCTCATAAGCTGGTGTACACTCAGATTTCTGGCCATCCTTTTATGAGCTGTGACCTGGAGCCAGTCTTGTTGCTTCATTGTGATTATATGTCTGCATCTGTAAAATGTACAAAATAATAGCATCTTCCATATGGGATTATTATGAGGACTACATGCATATATCTAGAAATCTAGAGCAATATCTGGCATGATCCAAATTTTGTAAAAAGTATTTTGTCATTTCTTTGACTTTGAGTCAATCACTACTATAGATGATGAAAAAAGTTATTCTGCCCTCAAAAGCAGTATATGAGCATTATAAATGTGGGGCTAGGTCATGGTGTCATGTAAGGCTTCCCAAAGAATACAGTCATGCACCACCTAACAAGGTTTTGGTCAATAACAGACTGCACAGGAACTGACAACTGATTCCAACTGAGATGTAGGATGCGGATGAGGAGACGATAGCACATCAAGATCCACGGGAAACAATCATGGTTTGAGACAAGTTGTGGAGAGTTCAGAGGGTCAATCCAACCATGGTTTATTGCTTTATTAACAGACAGCCTTCCATTTGAGAGAAGAAAGGGGCCCCAAGAAAGAAAACTTGATGAGAATCCTGGGGACCTGCAAAAGCTATACAGAATTTACTTTAGCCACAGAATCAAACAAAATTTTTCTGTAATAGCCCACCATGTGAGCCTGAATACCCCACAGTTTGTGGCTATTACTTTTAAGGTGGTTGTTCATCAGCTTGATCATACCACCATCCAAACTTTCCTGTTTCATCACTAAGAATTAGTTACGCCAGACAAAGCACAACTTTACAGAAACCCACACAGTGTTCTACCTTTGCTTTTACTGACTTCCCCCTCAGACATTTAAGAATACTCCCCCCCAAAAAAAAATTGGCCATCACTAAACCATGTTGCTTTCCATGAAGAGTAACTTTGGTGTAATGAGCCTACTGTTTTACAAATGTGGTGACATTTATGCATCCCACTGAATGCCACCTCCTTCAAGGTGTCATGGGGAAGAAAGCAGTTGCAGTCGCTGCCCTGGTTCCACACATTTGGAAAGCTTGTTTTAGAATTCAACAGAGGTGGAGGATTTTTTTATGCAACTCTTATGTGTGCTGCTTTTTTCTCATCCTGCTGGGGTAAATGAAGACCCAGAGAACGGGCCTGCTGTACGTGCTTGATGTTGGGGAGGCCAGAGCATTTGGTGAAGAGTACAGAATCCATGGGCAAAGAAGTTATGTTCAAATCCCTCACGAACTGGACAACCCTGGTGAGTTTCTCACTACCATCTTGTCTTTTTTCTCATCTGCAAAGTGGGGATATTAGAAAGTATTTCTATCCCATGGGGTCTGAGCCAGGGCTGTGGCTTCAAGTAGGGCCTAGTCCCTATCACTGAAAGATAGGGTCCCTGGAGTAGCCAGGACTATAGTATTAGTGAGCAAGTAAGTATGAATATTAAACTTCTATTTTTTTTCACAAAATATTTTAAGCAATTAAATTTGAACCACCCACTACCTACTGTTCTTTAAAGAAAAATGTAGCACATTTATTATTAATGACTTAAATCTTTGAAAAATCACAGATTCCCACTATTGTAAAGAGAGAGCAAAACAAGTTATTTCTAAATTGGCACTCCTGTTTTGAAGACAAATTAGAAGTTACTGAGAAATTAAGGAATAGTCCCTAGCTAGACTGGGCTCTTCATGATTTTACTACCTCCCTTCAGTGAGGATGTTGCTTTAGTTTGATTCAATATGGGTCCAAATTTAGTTTGAGTGAACAAATTGAAAAAAAGTTGAATCAGCTTTTGGATAGTTTTAAAATTTTTGAATTGTTTAATTACAGTCTTTACAGAATTTATTCAATCCGTCTTTATACCCTATTAAGAACTGCCTAGTTATCCCCAATCACCATGTAGAAACAAGACTGCCATCTGTTAGAGCTCCAAAACCTTGGTACAAATGGATCTCTCAGGCTCCCTGACTCAGCCACAGGCCAAGACAGCAGATCGGCGACACGCCTGGAGCACTGAGTGTGTCTGGCCATGAAACTGTTCGCGTGCTCTAGAAATGTTTGCATTTGGGGTTTTGTGTGATTGTGTGAATTCAGATACATGGGGTAGCTATGTAACCAATAGTTTTGACCCAAAGTATGTTTCTTTATCCCTTGGTAGAACCAGATTGAGGAATTCACTGGAGTCCTTGATTCTGTATTTAGGCACTTTGCAACTCACGACCACGGGTCAAACGCTCAGCTAGTTCCCCAGGGCCATAGCTATTTCCTTCTTCAAAATGACACTTTTGCTTTCAGGCAGCATATCTCTGCCTATGCAACATGAAAACTCCTCTCCTGGTTGTGTGCATTGTGCTAGCCGTACCTGAATATCATTTATAGTGTGAGCTTGTATCAGACACGGGAAACTTTTATAATGCACAAAACAAAATTCTTTCAAAGCCAAGATTAAAGACTGTTTTTTGAGTCTACATTTGTAATGGATTTCAACTCTCACTTTTCCTATTATTTGCTTTTTTTCCCCCCTATTTCAAAGTGTTAATCTGATACTAGGAGAAAGTTTTCTTTTAAAAATCTTAAGATGTTCATTATGAACTCCTGGTAGGCAGTTCAAAGGAAAAGCTCTGGGACTCCTATAAGTCCAGGAGATAGAAGAACACTTTTGTGCCTGGAGTGATACTATATTTCAACCTCAGAACATCAGCAAGAATATTACTAAGGCAACACAGCAGACATGTATGCGTGTTATGTGGGTTTAAAAAAGATAAAGCACTGTTTTTCAAAATGAGTTCTACAAGATGTGCACGTGCGCACACACATACGTGGGGAGAGAGGGAATTACCAGTATCCAATACATTGGAGAATTGTTATTTGCTGTCTCTCCTTAGAAAAAACTAGTATCTTTTATTATCTTAACAGGTATGAGTAAAGAAATTTATTTAGCTCAGAATTTCTCCAAGTGTTTGAACTACAGAATCCTGGTCACTTGGGCATAATAGAACTTGTTTTTTCGGTAAAACACTTTGGAAAACGTTCTTGAAATAATCATCAGTTAACACCTGTATCGGTATTAATGAATGCATTCATTTTTAAAAATAAGTCTCTTGTCAACTTCAATCATATTTTTCCTGAAAACTAAATTATTTTATCTTTATTGTCGTCACTTCCATTGTTCAAACCTCTGCAAGTTTAGAAGCCTGGAATGTGGAAGTTTTTTCTGTAATAGCCAGGAGATGAGGCCTTATTTAAATCAATGAATAATTGTTTTTCTGACCTAATTACAAATTTGGCAGTGGCTGTTGCTACTACTACTAGATAATAGTCAAAATAGCTTCCACATTGCCTCTCCTGTGAAAGGTAGGTAGTGAACGTTATCTCCTCACAATTGTCCAATTAGGTAAGATCATTGCCATTTTATGAAAAAGAAAATGAAGCTTCTAAGATGCTGAGAAACTTCCCTGTCTAGTGTCCCACCCTAATGCTTTGATCTTTCTGGAGACATATGACCAAGTCTCCAATGGTTCCTTTGAGACACCCTCACGTGCCACTCAGGGCAGTGGTGGTGAAGTCTGGCCGCAACCTCACAGATCTCTAAAGAAATCATCCCTACAGCTGGTAAACCAACTGCATCACACTCTTCTTCATGTAGCTGAGATGGGCAGTGAACTCAGTAGCACAGAATTGTGTCAGAGTCTCCTGGCAGAGATGGTCTGGTGCTTACTGTTTTTGACTCTTGGAGCTTGGCCAACATTCCAAGGCCACAGGAAAAGTCACATCACAGCTAACATCTGGTTTCCCAGCAAGAAACCTCTCTAAATATTGTTTCTGTGTGTTTCAATCTTAATGCTGTACTTGCATTTCCCTGTGAGTATCTGCAAGGTGCTTGACAGCCTCTCACCCCCAGTGTGAATTTCTGTAGAAAGTCACTGCAGCTTCACATGTACAAGCACATGGTTTATCTTTCACCATGTTCAGCTAATATGCTCTACCCCTTATTTCCTGAGTTGTCTAGTGCTTAATATTTCAATGTCTCTGTGCCATGCTTTCAAAACCTCTGAATGAATATAATACCTAACTAATCAGATTATTGTGAAGATTAGATTAAACACTCTATGTAAAGTGTTGATCACAGTGCCTGCGCTACAAAAAGCATTCAGTTAAAAAGTGGGTAAAAGACCTGAATGGATATTTCTCAAAAGAAGACATGTAAAAGCGCACAGGCATGTGCAAAAATGTTCAACTTCACTTAAAAGGAAAATGCAAATCAAAACCACAATGAGATAACAACTCATACCTGTGAGAATGATCTGTACCCAAAAAGAATGGAAACAAGTGTCAGCGAGGGTATAGATTAACAAAAAAGTCTCATTCACTGTTTGTGGGAATGTAAATTGGTGCAGCCTCTGTGGAAAATGGCATGGAAATTCCTTTAAAATGCTAAAAATGAAAATATCACATGATCCAGAAATTCTACTCCTAGTTATTTATCGGAAGAACATGAAAACACTAATTTGAAAGGACATATCCACCCCTCTGTTCACTGCAGCATTATTTACAATAGCCAAGACATAGAAACAACCTGAATGCCCATTGGTGGGTGAGTGGAGAAAGAAATTGTATATATACTCAACGGAGTACTACTCAACTATTAAAAAAGATAAAATCTTTCCATTTGGGGCAACATAAATAGAACTGGAGAAGATTATCATAACGGAAATGGAAAATAAAAGACAATTACTGGATTGTCTCATTCATGTCACATGTAAATAACCCAAGCAAAAGAACTAAGAAAACACAACAAAAATAACTCTTAGACTCTGAAGAATATGTTGGTTACCATAGGGGAAGCAGACGGCTGGTGAGAGGACCAGGTGTGAGGCTGTACCGTATGGAGTACTATACAGCAATGGTAGGTCAAATTTTTATTAAAAATTTCTTTTTAACTAAGTATTTAATGAAAGACACACAAAGTACATATTGTATGACCCTGTTCATAGAAGTTCAAATATAGGCAAATTTAATCTGATGATAGAAGTCAGAGAAGTACTTTTAGGAAAATAATTGGAAAGGAGCACCCAGAGAAGCTTCTCAGGAGCCATAATATTCTATATGTTGACCTGGGTGGGTATTACATGACTGTGTTCACTTTGTTTAAAAAAATCATTGAGCTATACATTTATGATTTGGGTATTTTTCTGTATATATGGTATACTGCAATTGAAAAAGTTAACTATAATTTTTAGCATATAAAATTAATTTTTAAAATACTGATACAATGTAGTATTAAAAATGTATTTCTTCTTTATTATGATTTTTTTATTGAAGTAACACTGTATTATAACACATAAATTCCAGGTGTTCATAGTTGAAAATCAACATGTGTATATAATACATTATGGTCACTGCTAAGATTTTTAATTTAAAAAAATTTAAATATTATTAAAAACCTAAAATATATTTTAAAAATTTAATAATGATGACATTTATTCCTTACAACAATGCTACTAGATAGGTATGACAATGACACTATTTTTTTTTTGAGTTATTTATTTATTTTTTATTTTTATTTTATTTTATTTTTTTTAATTGTTATTTATGTCTTTTACATTTTGTATTCCCCTTGGGCAGCCCACCACCAAGTCACCCGTGATCCATCTCCATGGTCCCCTGTATTCTCCTCTCTTCCATTTTGTGCCCTTATCCTCCCCTCCCCTCTCCC